>JAMKCH010058525.1:0-18618 GCA_023653785.1 Ophioderma brevispina | reverse complement strand
TCAGGGAAGTGGATGCCGTGCAGAAACCATGGCCCCGGTTGTTCCAAGGATTGTAGACTATTCAAGTATGTGGAAATGTTTGGACGATATTTGATAAACCCCATCCAGGCAACTTAAATTATATTATTTTATGTACAAAACATGTGCAAAACTATCACAGTAACGTCACAATAACGTTTATTCCGACATTTCAACAGAAAGATTAGTTAAGAAGGTTTCAAATATGCGCAACCGAACAAAACTCCAAGTAGAACGTGATTAACGAAGGTGAAAACTTTTATTTCCAATGCAGAAATGTTCATGTCAGATTTTTTCTAGCCAATCGATCACCCAATGTGAAAAAGAAGTAATTTGCGTTTCTTTTCAAACAAAGCTTCAGCTGAAGGGTAGGAGAGCTAGTTTTGTTGCACTGTACTAGTAATGTCCATTTTCATACAGTTCAATGAAATCTCCGTGGCATAGGTAATTAGCGGTGCGAGTTTACCGAACACATATTCATGATTCCGGTGATGTGTTGAGTGGTGCCGGGGTTCTATTAGGAACGTCAGGGGTCATGGGCGTTCAACTGCTGTTAGGCCAGAAAGATGGCCAGAAACGTGGAGTGTAAGACGCTATATCGAGTTTTAAGCGTGTTGTCGAGTTTTAGCGCACTATATGTCGAGTTATCGCATATGTCTTGTTTACACATGCGGTCGGAATTATTTTTTTGTGGCTTGCGCAGGTGTAAAAGTCATTATAAACTCGCGTACTATACGGTAAGAATAGGGCACTCGATTCAGTCAGTTGACTCTTCAGGTGACTCTCTCACGCAACATTAGTTTCAGCTTTATTCCGTTGTCGTCTATGAGCCGGGAATGGGGCTCTCGGCGGATATAATTATTTCCACCGGAAACGGCTACTTTATGTTGTCCAATAAAAGGGTGAGCCCCTCCTCACCATCCAAAATATTGGCGTGTTGCTACACTGAGATTGCTGCCATTATTAATAAATATTCGATTTGCCAGAGTGAAGTAAATCGGTCTTGTAAACTAAAGTTATGAATACTAGCTATTCAAAGACTTACTTCACAGTGTGTATGGTATAGGCTACATAACAGCTTAGGAGGAAACAGTATAGTGGTGTGACACCGAGTCGAAACTACGCAACAATAACGTAACAGGCGGGGGGAGGGTGGGGCAGGGGGCACCACTTCACCGAGACTTCCACCGGGAAAGTCAGCTCAAGTCAGGAAAGCAAGAAAGAGAAGGCCGAAGAAAATAGAGAAAAGAAGGGATAAAGGGAAAGAGGGAGGGAAATGAAATCTTGTGATTCGAAATGCTTGCGAATAGGAGAAAATGATCTCCCCAACGCCACCGCAGCTTGAACAAGCAGATTATTAGAGGCGTCATATACAGAAAAAGTAGTTGATGTGTTAAGCACTTCAGAAAAAACGCGCTATAAACGTGGTAGACACCAGCTGTTTGCATCTGTCTTTATTGTGCTAACCGCTTGCATTATGCAAATAATATAAAGTAATGAAAAATTTAAGCACTGATATTAATAAAAACAGTTTCATCCGTTAGTATTTTTTCTTTTATATACGTGTTAAATCTGGGTAACGTTTTATTTATATTGACTTTAAACTAGCGATGTTTGTAATTAGAAAAACATTTCGGACATTTCTGGTGTTGACTATGCTTGGAAAATGTAAGAAACAAGTTTCTTGGATTTACTGCAACCATTATTATATATTAGGTTAGGGACTTCTAAAACGTGATTTCTTTACAATAGGCAAATATTCCTTGCGTTTCATGGCATTGCCTATTAATACCATTTTTTGCGTGGAAAAAATCTATACTTGGCCTACGACTTTGTTCCCCTACTACAAAGGTATCGTCTTGGTTTCAATTTGGCATAGAGAAATAGAGTACGGGTTCCAAAAATTATATCGTTATTTTTAATTTACTCAATAGATATCTTTAGAATTGGTAGCAATCGAAAACGCTAATAACATTTAAAAAATCAGAAGAGAAATAATAAAAAGGTTCATGGTACTGGTAGATATGTGTGTATTGGACTAAACCAGGAACGCTTGGCATCAGAGGATATCGGGTTGGTTCAAGGTGTAGGCGTAACTGAATTGTGTTCTCATTTTTAGGTTGACTGTCAGCTCGGGCTTGCCTATCAGCCAGGGCAGTGCGATCATTCATGTGTCTGCCATGCTTTTTGGAAAGCATGCAGGCATAATTTCACACAATTGCTATTGATATTGATCTGCCTGGTCCCAGGTTGGACTAACCATAAAATAGTGAGGTCAACCTAAAATGATGAAACATAACATCAGTTACTCCTTACAACCGATATCCTCTGATGCTCAATCTTTCTGGTTTGGTTCAACACACCCATATCTACAAAGAACCCTTTTATTGTGTTCTTTCCAGAATCCTTCTGTAAGCTTTGAAGCAGGGGTGGGTACAGAACCACCGCGAAATAGGCCGGATTTTTTTCTCGGGTTGATTTGTTCGACGTTGGCTCTATATATAATATATAGAACTTCTGAAAGATAGACTCCCTCTAAGCTGTGTTCCATAATTTCCTTCATGTTTGAGTTCATAACTTTTATGTGCACGCTATTATTTGATGAACTTATTTTCCAAAGATTTACCATAATAACATAAGGAAAATGGTCTTTCAAAATAATGTGTGTAATGCCTTTCCAAAAAAAAGCCAAATATAGCAATTAATACAGTAATCTTGTAAGCAGGGATTAACTATGCTAATCATACTAATGGACCGAGGTAAATGCACTTTTACAAACAACCACATCAAAAAATCTCACTGTGAGCAAATACAATATTGCAAATTTCACAAGCTAGAAAAAAGGATACTAGCCCCTTCGCTTAGAAGTCATTCTAAGGGTTAACTATAAGCGCAAAACTGCAGTTTTTAGATTCATAATAATTCACGATATTAAGTTTTCATTTATTATTACTGCATCTCATTCTGTGTCTTAAATAATTTGACGGGAATAATAATTGCAGCGCGATTTTGCTTCAGGCGACAAATTAGTAACCTGCAGTTACTAAAATCCAGCGATGTAATATCAAGGCAATTAGTTGGTAAGTGGTTTTCCGTCTGACTCCCCCACTGGACGGGCAAAATTATGCCCCATTGATGGATTTGAAAATGATGCCGACGATGTTTTTGCTGATGATGACAGTACTATCATAAATCATAAAATACAGAATTAGCAAAATACTAATAACACACAATACTAGTGAAAGATGATATAAAAAATACTCGAAAGGATAAAAACAAAATAAAGTGAAAATTGTAATTTTTGTAATAATCATCATCGACATCCTTTTCGATGTCATCATTATCATCATTATTATCAATTACAATCAATTGTTATTATTCGGTATCGTTGTCATTATGCGTACAATTGTCCTTGCATCGGTGTCATCATTGTCATCGGTGTCATCGTTATCATAGTTGTCTTCCCATCTATTATCGTCATATCATACACATGCAACTCTATGCAAGGACCATTAATGTGTACCGACCAAAATGCAATGTCTTAAACGGGCATTTTTGTCGGACGTTGCTTGTGACAATATGGCATAAAAAATTCTAAAAGCATAATTAGATCGAGGAACATTGAAAGAAAAACAAACACAACAGGGCTTTATGTAGGTTATACCACTAGAAACAAACACGGCTGGGTGCTAGCCCTTCATGGGCAGTGTACCATGTAGGGCGCTGACATATGCTGTTGTGCGCATTACAATTGCAATATTGAAGTTGTGTGTGGGTGTTTTTCTCCGTAGGAGAAGTATGTGGCTTATGCGCTTTTGAGGTACAGTGATAATGTGAGCATGTAGGTGATGGGAACCGAGTCCGCTAAGTATCATGATCAATACTATTTTTCCCCTGTGGCCAAAAATATCGCCTACGACCCGAAACTCTCAGCCCACAGAAATACCCATTCGGTTTTGCAATTCTACAATGCACTTCCGTACTCATCTTCATATATTGATATATTGTAAACAAGTGAAATAACTTGTGACCTCTTTGTTAAATGTTAAAGGACCCGATACAGACAATAGGGTGTCCGCATTTCAATTTGAACATCGCTCACACAGAGGTTGCAGATAATCGCTACACCCCGTTGACTAGAACACTGTTACAGTCGGGAGGCATGAATTATTGACTGCAAATGCATACATATAGGCGATAAGAATGAAATAACCACATGTGAAGTATGCCCATCGATTATGGTGATGATTAGATGTTAGGTTATGGCGTTATAGGAAAAGTTACCATTTATTGATCGGTTTATATTATACATCAATTAAACTGTATATTGAATTGTGATGTTGTCGAAGATGACTTTGTCGATATTCAATAAATATTTCTTCCCGTGTTAGTGCTATTCACAAATATAATACTATTACTAATTTCTATGTTTTTTGCATGGACATAATGATTTTCCACATACTAATCACTCTCTGAAATATAATAGCTAAGCAAAAATCGATGTCTTTCTTATATAAAATCACGAATTTGTTACAAAATTCCGGATCCGGAAATGTTGTTATTACAAAATCTATATTTAGAATCGTATATTTTTTAGGAGAGCGACTGATCCATAAACAAAAATGAAGTAATTATGATGGCAAAATGCATCTTTAATGAACCATGGGCCCTGCATCTGGACCCGAGGTATTTGTATTCATACAAAATAACCATTGTATAAATGCGATTTAAGAGCGTGTCGCCTGTATGGCACGCTCCACGTATCAAAATCATGGCGAGTTTTTTACCGATTTCACGCGCTGTGTATCGAGTTTTCCTCGCCATATGTCGAGTGTGCCAGCGTTATATGTCGAGTTTACAGTGCTATCTGGTCCAGTTTGCCCTCTATACATCGAGTTTTGCTCTCTATATGGTGAGTTTGACATAAATCATGTCCAGTTTTCCTCATGTCCAGAAAAAAATCATGCCGGGTTCAAAATCTCGACATGATTTTTTCTGGACATGAGGAAAAATGGACATGGAGTATGTCCACCACCATTATAAGGAGCAAAACCTCGTTGTATAGAGGGCAAACTGACATATAGCGCTGTAAACTCGACATATAAACGCTGCACACTCGACATATGGCGAGGAAAACTCGATACACAGCGCGTGAAAACTCGGTAAAAAAACTCGCCATGATTTGATACGTGGAGCGTGCCATACAGGCGACACGCTCTCAAACTTGAGTTTGCTCATGTTGAGAAAAAAATCATGTCGAGTTTGCTCATGTTGAGAAAAAAATCATGTCGAGTTTGCTCATGTTGAGAAAAAAATCATGTCCAGTTTGCAATGTTAACAAAAAATCCCTATCATGTCCAGCCGTTTTATTAAGAACTCTGGCATGATTTTATTTGGACAATCGATTCTAGTAAACGTCGGCACCCTAGAGTTCAAACTGGATAGGCAGCGCTGTAAACTCGACATATAGCGGGTAAACTCGATATACAACGCATGAAACTCGACATGCGAGGGAAAAACTCGCCATGATTTGATACGTGGAGCGTGCATTACGTCTGCCAACGAGATGGGCACTATGGATTTTTGAACCTGGCGCCAAGCAAGAAGTCAGAACCTTATTCTTCTTCTAGGACTGTTGTGGTTATATTACGTATGCAATGTGAGGTTGGAAATCCCCTACTGCCGGGGTCCAGGTCTCGGAGGTTTGGCCGATGCAATCTGACCATTAATTTCCACCATGTTCTTGTAAATCTTGCAACAGAAAAACCCAACAACAATTATTTAAAAAAATCGAAATATCGGGCGCCTTCGAACTCGGGCCTGGGGCTGGGATCCCACATGCTTATTAATTAATAAGGTCTTGGAAGCTTGTATCCAAACAAAGCTGGTATATACCATTGCAAATATACACACTAGCTTTACACGCAATACCACGCACTATGTCGGAAACCTGAACAATAGCAAGAACATTTCATTTCGAAATCACGGGGCGCCCTGCCGTGAGTTACGGAGAAAGTGTTCCTATATAGATCTAACGACACAATAAAGGCTTCCTCCTTTTTTTGCGGTGATCGTCAGATTGGTAGTCATTTTCCTCTAGGGACCGTAGAGCTATAAGAAGATGGCCTAAAATGGGACATTAAGAAACCCAAATTAAAGAGGTGAAGTAAAAAGAAATATTGTTATAGCACTGAAAAGAAAATATTTGTCCCTAAATTATAAGATTTCCTCACTAAAGGGCCAAATAAAATGGCATTTGGGTACACACTTCAGTATCCGTATAAACAGCCATAAGAGCGTGTATATGGTCTACGTGACAGCTGTGATAGTAATTTTCTGGTGTACCACACACAATAAACCGATGAGGTGACCTCTTTCAAGGAAGAAGAGCTCTGCATAATGCGTTTGTAAATTCGTAGGAAGTAGACATGATAATTTTGTTGTAGCATATTGGATTGGCAACGGAAAATTTCTGTTTGAAGCAAACATTTTCACAATTGATTTTCCGAGAATAATAATTTACCATGTTTTCATTCTTTCACTTGAATAAGCAGCAAAGCAAGTTGTGACATCAAGACGCATTTGTTAGATTGGAAGTTAAGGATTCTCAGTATAAATTGTTGGTTCAGCATGAAATATTCTGGCTGAACCTCTTACAGAAATTTCCGGACTTTGGTCAATCTTATAAAATTCACGCAGAAAAGTTGAATGTTTTATTTCAATTTTGTTGTAAACTTACATTTCAAGTTATTTTCAGTCAAAAGAAATCATTCATTGTACACTGACAAATACCGTTATCGTCGGTTATATTCCAACATCAACGCAAGCTTAGTTGAGCAAATCTTTGACTTCCTTATCAACCTTGTGTCAAATGTTCCAAACACACCTGAAAGTGTGTCCTTTTGTTTATATAACATGAAAATATTTAATAACAATAAACGTAATTCAAATTAGCAGATAATAATCCCACAAGTATTACATGTACCAGCACATTGACAGTCACAAAAGGCAATTTGCTTTTTATATTGTGATAAAAGTTTTCAAATATAATCCATTATTTTAAGTTATTCGTTTTTGTTTTTTTTTTCTTTTCCCGGGAAGAAAAAGTCCCATTTCGCGTACGATACAGTGTAACAAAGCCCGCAATGCCCGCTTATATGAAGTCAAGAAGTGCAATGAATTATATCCGACATTCCCTGAAAACCAATTCAATAAATATGGTAGGTCACACACCACCTGGAGTTATCTGACGGGAATTCGTTATGGCAGTTTGCACTGCAAATTCTGTTATTACCGATAAAACTGATAGATAGTGCAATGGTCACTAAAGCTATTCAATTTACGAGCAATTGCTGTATTGCGAAGTATTGTGAATGTGAGATCGTTCACTCTCTCAAATCTGATAAGAGTAATTTTCTTCAGCCCTTTACTTACTCACACATGTTGGTGCAAACGTATAAATTCATCATATGCAATGCATGACAGTAGTGTTGGTAGATTTATTTGAGAAGGGGGGAGTTATTGAAGATGCTGTAATAAACGCACCTTTTCTTGTCGCATATAAATTATTTTCTTGCAATAATTTACAGTAATTTACACATACATAAAAGCAGAAGTGTTATACCTGGAGATAGTGGTCACCAAGTACGATCTGATCGAAATTGAGGCATGCATTTATTGATAATTTTAGGTACAATTGATACATCATATTCTAGAGCCACAAGTTGTTAGGTTAATGGCTACTATGGTAGTAGATTTGATGATAATAAACCAGCTTGAATGCTAACCAAGGCGTGAATGAAGGTTACAAGTTTTTAAAGCAATGGTTTTCGAATAGTAAATAATTAAAATTATTTACTATCCGAAAACCATTGTTTATAGCAGATGATACTTAAATTGAAAAACTTATCAGTAAACATCAATGCTGCCGTGTATAAAGGCAAATAGAATTTTGCCATGTAGTAAAGTATTTTCTATCCGACAGTTGATATAAATTTTGGAGCAATCGATGAAATATCCAGAATGCGTTTGACGTTGCCATGCTGTTAATGGCATTTAGTAATTATTATACAACCAATATGGATTTTCTTTGACAGCTAATACATTCAATTTTAGAGCTGATACTACTAGAAATGTAAGGAAGACGGGCATGGGGAAGATGGGCATGGATAAAGGCCACAGGCTAGTGTTATCTATGTAGGCAGCGTATACACAAATTAATTTGGACACAATCAATACGGTAACGCCAAAAAGTATTCATACAGATAGACATTGAAAGTCGTTTTTCTGAAAAAAATCATCTCTTTCAGTTCATCTAATGTTGGTTACCTAATAAGAATGCATAATTTCATTTACTTACTAAAAGAACAATGAGTCACGATATCCAAATACAAACAGTATTAATGACCAAAGCAGAGCAAAGCTCCAAAAGATATGGCCAACCTAACAAATGGTTGTATGTTTCAGTGCAACAACGGAATAGAATGAAAACACAAGTACAACAACGACACGACAACCAACGATTACAAACAAGACGAAGGATTCTTTTACAATGGACAATTAAATGAAACCAATTCTAATCAGAAAGCGTAGAGTAAATTAAAGGCTGACTTAAAAAGTCAGGGCGCCCTTAATTTTGTAACAAATCGTGTTTTGCTTGTATATATCACAACTTTGTTATAAAATTCCGGATCCAGAATTTCTATTATACACAGTATCCCATGGCACTGTTATACCATACATAAATGTTTACAGCATGAAAAAAAATCCGGGGTGGAATTGAGGTGACTATATTTAGTTCTAGTTGACTATTTTTAATTAATACACAATCAATACATACTGTCAAAATCTCTGAGTCAGCCTATAATAGTATATTAAATATAAAGAGATAATTAATAGGATTCATACATTCATACACTTATAACTTTTGATGGATTCCGAATTGCTAATAGAGGCATCAATATCATTCCACAAGATGGGAACGTGTAATATGATCGCATCGCATTCTTATGAAGTTTTGACGACGATAAGGATCGAAAGAACGGGAAATTATCAGGAAAAAACAATTATTAAATTTACATATACACATAAAGATTGCCACTTGCCGTTTATGTAAATCATAAATCAAGAGGACATTGGGTTGAGTAAATAAAGATGATATATGAGCATGTTGAGGGGAGTATTGTACAAGGAACAATTCGTTCAAATTGGAATAGGTCTGATCATCTCAGATTACCATATTAGATATGTGGCAGAACTAAAACTAAAACCATAAAATATAAAATATGTTTTAATCGAAATAAATTTCCTGAATGCATGGATACACGTTTAGCGATGTGTGAAGCATACTTCTTCCAAGATAAGCAATCATCCAGACCAGCATCAAGAAATTTAGTATTAGAAATTCTATATGATATCGTTTTTGGCAATAGGAATTTAACGTCATAGTAAATTCGGTCACTAAATTTATTTATAAAAACAAATCATTCAACATATTGATTTTAAGGGAATATTTATCAATTTTAAAACAGATGGAGAGATCTTAGTGAGTTCAGTTTTGACGCTATAAATGAGATATCTTAAATTATTTTGAGATGTCAATGAACTGGAATCATCAGCGTAAAGAGTAAAAATAATGCTGGAATATAAGATATCAATAATATTTAAAATGAAAGGGCCCAAAATAAATCCATGTGGGACTCCACAAGAGATTTCTAAAATATAATGATTTATAGTGATATATGAAATTATATTTTCTACAAAATAATGAGTAAATTTGTTCAAAGCAGTCTGCAGATAAATCCGGATGCGATTTGGATGTGATCCGCCTCCTCACATAAGAAATGGAAATAGTCACGTGTCATTATTGTTTATATACAATTTCCAATAATGACCAAGATGTATTCATTCTTTAATTGAAATTTATGTGGTGATTTATTATAATACAATAAAAGGTCATTTTAGCCGCACTCCTATGTGCATCTACACAATTATAAAAATAGAGATGAAATATGTATACAATAAAGATACAAAACAAGTTTGATTACTGAATAAAACTAGCAATAAGTCAGATTGAAAAAGATGGGCACAGACATATACACATCCTCAAGAGAGACACTGTCTGTTTTGATGAGAATCGTCGACAGCCATTTACACGCAAATTTGGGTGTAATCAATAAAATAACCCAGAAAGTAAACATAGTTGCCAGGCACGCTTGATAATAATGACACTCAGGAGCAGCAAGCATTATTTCCTTTTCATGCAATATAGTTCATAGCTTGAAGCGACAGGCTATCTAATAAAACAAGTTTAAATTTGGTGAAAGATAATATTAAAGGGGGATGGCCCGATTTAAGGATATGGAGTTTCTATCTTGATAGATTGGCCTTCACTCCAAAACCCCATCTGTAAAGTTTCGCGCCGATATTTCAATCCGTTTTTGATGTGAGAGCTAAAAACGTGATTTTGTAAGCCCCATAGAGTACTGTGTAAAATTAATATTGGTCGACCAAAATAGGGCACATTTTCGCTCATAACTTTCAAACCAAACATCCTTTGGTTCTAAGATTTCACAGGGTAAATAAGAAAAATAGTAGCTTTCTTCTGATACCAAAATGTGACCACTTCCGGTAAAATCTGGGGCTTCTGGGTACGAGACTATTAGCGATCGGGCCATGGGGCTATTATGCAACTTGCATATCCGGAACATCTATATAATCGCATTTTGTTTATATTGGCATGGATGTGCTAACATAACCTGCAAGTGGTTGGCTTGAAATCCGTGTATTAAACACAAAACAGTATATTTCATATGTTTGTGGACTTTCTATGGGTATTTATAAAAACCCCGACTTGAGATAAAAACCTTTTCCTGCAAATGTCCCAGATTTTAAAGCCCAATATTGTGCATAATGATAAGTACAATTTAAACTCAAACAGGTATTATTTAAAATTTTTGGTTATTCTGTTTTGTGCAGCACAATCAGCTGTTTAGTGTACATTTTGAGTCACCATCACTGCATATCAATTTGTGGAGGACGTATGACAAATTTCTCAAATACTTCGCTTTTTAAAATTATTCGGTGAATTTTTCATGTATTAAGTAATCTAACGGAATTGTACACACATATCCCTGGTTTATAGGTAATATAATAAATTTCCACAGTTTAATTCCCTCGGATTATTAGATCCTGCTTATCTCATTAAAGGTGCAACGAGAGATTTTGAAGCACCCAAATCTAATTGATGTCATAATAGTAATTTCATATAGATTAAACACTCAATAGATTAATTACCTTGTATTTGGCTACAAAACTGTCTTAAAAGAGAAAAAAGGTTATTTTGATTTGCTTATATTTCAATATAAATCATAGGCTGAATTTTGTATTTGCTCCTATACGAAATTAGAAATTTCACAATTTTTGTACCAAGCAAACATTTCCAGCTTAATCCTTTCAGTTGGGGATATTTTTGATGGAAAGCTTTACATCAGGCCAAAAATCAGTACTTTCATTTTTTGGGACACCTGATATGTGAAATCTCTCGTTGCACCTTTAAGCAATATTCACTGACTGTTTTCTACGGCAATCTCATACCAAATTAATGAACTTCTGGTAGTATAGCATGCTTAATCTTAATAATTGTCGTGACTAGATAAAGGTAATGGTGTATCGTAATTAGCACACAAATGGAAGTAATTAGGTTCGCTGATACACGATATCAGAATAATGGTCAGTAATTGTTGTCTATAGTTGTTTGTATACGTGCAGGGCATACGTAAAGGTAGAATTAAACGTATGTATCACAAACCAAACCCAAAACCGACCAACTGACACACTGATCAGTAACCAACCGACAGATACACAGGCAGCATTTGATAAACTACCCATACAAGTAAAATATATACAATGCAGTCATTATAGGTCGGATGCCAAATCTACCACCACGTCAAATGTTTCTATCACACAAAATTTAGGGAATAAACTAGAATGCGTAACAATTAGTCGTGAATAATGCTCGCGAGCATTTTATTTTATCGGATGACAATTCTCTATGGCAGTTTATATACGCATTTGGGAGCTATTGATAAACTACCTGTTCAACAGATCTAATTATAGCGGTCATGAGGCATACACAATGACAAATTGACGAACAGAATTGCAATGAAAGCGTTGTATTCAGTGAAGTGAATAGGCATACATTATATTAGAGGTGAAGACCAGACAAGCTTGGTAGTAAAATATTACCGTCACACACCATGAGCTTGTCAGAAAATTTTGTGAAAAAACAGCATCAAATGACCAACATTCAAATTAAGCTATATTCACTGACCGAATAGAGGAAAATGTGGGTGTGTATGTGTGTGTAATATCCAAAATTAATGTATGTATATAGGTATAAATGTGAATGATACATTAATATGCATATGATTTCCCCCGTACTCGCTTATGTTTAAATACAATACAAACTGTGGTAAGTTCATTAATATGTATACCATGCACAGAAAGCATTGTAATGACACGCTATATTAGTTTGTGCATGATGCATTGTATATATTTTTGTTTGTTATTATCTCTTTAAAACAGTGGATTTATGACATTACGTATTTTATCTGCTATATTTGTAATGGCAAATTAGATTTCACAGGTTTACTTTCATTGAGAAATGATATCAGTTTAATTAAATTCAATTGAAACGGATAGTAGTCGGAAAACCAAGTATTGCAGTAACACTAAGATCTGGCATAACAATAGTTAAAAGCATAGAGTGAAAAATTTGCATGGTTCATACACCAAACAAGCTACTTATTAGCAAATGTAAACAAACACACACATACACACACACACTGAACATGTACAGAAAAACGTAAACACGGAAGCTTCAGTATGCTCACCATTACTATCATAGTGTCCCCATATTTTAGCAAATGTATCCGCAGTAAGCTTATTCGTGGTGGGATATTTCGCCAGAAAATTATCATACGAGCTCTTTCTGCGGCCCTTTCGTGATCCCAATTTCTGAAATGCAGACATATTCGGTGGCTGCTATGTCAAAGTAAAAATACAGATATATAATATCAGAGTTGTGTGAGAATTTCAGCGCCGTAGAAGCAAAGTGTATTTTATCCGAGTCAGATTCGGTGTATCAATGAATAGCTAATGCGGAGAGAACCACCTTCAGATGATATTCGGTAGTCAGGTGCAAAAATAGCATCATCTATGCGCAGGCGCGCAAAGGATATGGCTTGATGACCATGCTGGCAAACTCGCAAAGAGCTGAGAGGTTGGTGGCGTGTGTCGGTTTCAGCTAGCGGAAATCAGCGGGGATTTTTAGCGTTTTGAAGGTAAAATACAATGTGCCATATATATGAGAAACAATCGACATAATTATTTTGCAACCACTGTGACTGAGATTGGTTTCCAGGGAGGGGAGAGAGGGTTTTTTACTCGCATATGAAATGCCTTTGTCAAAGGCTTATTATTTTGAATATTATAGTTTGTCTGTATAACCTTGCTGTTCGTCTGGGTCGATAGGTTCATATATATTTAGCTACGGCTCCAGCGCCCATATCTTGGTGCATGTGTGGATGAGACAGATCTCTGGTCCAACCCTCTGAACCGTCTCAAAACCCAACAAGAAGACATATTTTGGTGTTAACACACCAATGTTAACTCGCGCATGGATGATTTTTTAGATTTGAAATGTGAAAGCTGAAGACAGATTATTCAGGCCTACAAAATGTAGGTATGGCCAAATATAGGCAGACACCAAATAACAATTAATTTTGGCCACCAACCCCGCCTGACTTTTTGAGGACGGTCCCTGGTTCAACCATCATCGTTCATCCCCCACTGATCAGAAAAACTTTCACACATTTAGCAGACAGTCTGGAATACATCTTTTTTGTTTATACAAAGGCTTTTTTGGGTTATCCTTAGTACTCATTTTCCGGTTGTAATCAATCCTCCATTCTGTCATTATAATTCGATCTGATTTTTAACAGTGATTTATATTGTTATATACCCTCAAAATTTTGATCAAAATATTATTTTCTTAATTTTATTTGGAAATTTTTGATTTTTTAGGTTTTTTAATTATTTTATTTACTATAAAAGATAGAAAGAGGTAATACCCTAGTGTTGTTTGGTACAAGTTGCACCTGTTAATTGTCCACAATGAGTGAAGTGGGGAATTCCCCAAGATTAAACTTAGTAACTGAGTCACCCCTGTTATGCTTTAAGATCAAAACATTGCATGGTCTGGGGCTTCCCCCATAGAGTTATCTATGGGAAGTGATGTGTATTCAGGATGATATAATTTATGTAATTCCAATGGGTCAGCAGTTTAAGTTATGTTTATGCATGATGATGATGTAATATTATTGTTAGAAGGGGAATCTATCTGTGTGAAGTTAAATAATACTTGTGACTGAAGGACTGAGGCCAGCATTTGTAATCTGGAGCTCTATCGTTATTTATCTAGTTTTAATCTACTATAATTGTAGATTGGTGTTATACAGTGTGCCAGGATTTTTAATAACTTTGATGCCACCGAGCTTGATAGCTTATGAAACTGTCGCTGTCGTCTTTTTGAGGCCAAAAGAGCTTTAGTTCTGGAATCATAAGGGATTCCAGTTTGTGGTCCTATACCTGGATTTTTCTACTTGACTATTATGTCGTCGAGGGAAAACCTGTCGTCTTGAACTGTCTGGCCAACCTCAAGTCTCAGAAATTCGCATGGAATATACCATGGACATTTGCCTGAAACTTATGCGCTTCAGTTGAGTCTTCGCTGTGAGGCTGCAACGCTTCTTGCACACTGGACAATACTGAACTTTAAAAAGTATTTCTAATCTAAATATTGTGTGGTATTTTATTGTAAATTTTGTTTTGGACATATCCAATTTCTTGAACCACTCTATTGAAGATCATTAAAAAAAATTGTTTTATTAATAAAATTTTTGATTTTGTTATGGTTTTCATTTATTGGTGTTTTGAAAGGTATTTCTGTTTCTGACCTTTGACTTTTACGAGACTCATAACAAGAATGATATATTTTGCTTTTAATTTATGTGGGCATGTATGTTGTATCTATTGATAAGTACTGAATAAATGAACATGAAATGGTTGTTAGTAGGACCCTCTATATCAATGGCAGGTATTTAGTACTCTCAAATTGTGTGTCACTTTGTCAATAGGGGCCAATTTTAAGTTAGACAAGGTCAAACTTTTCAAATGCGCCCCAAACATGTTGAAAAGTATGCCATATTGTCCGTCTAGTCATAAGGATCACAAAATGTATATTTGTACGATCCAAGACCATAGGTCAAAATCTGATCTGCTCTAATTTTGGTAAAGAAATAAAAAAAAACCTACCTTATGTATCCAATAAGGAATAGTTTTGAAGCATATCTGTTGATGCATATTTTATCATAGTTATATGGCAAAATAGTTTTTTTCCCCCCCCATAAGCCATATAATCCAACATGTTGACCTTCTTTCGACATTTATCTCGGTAATCAAACATTCAACTAACCAAACTATACTTTTTTGGGATCCGAAGTTGCGCTTTCATCAGGCAGTAATTAAAATATATACAAAAAAAATGTATTAATCAAGTAACTTTTCATGTTGGCCCCGTTCAATTGAGATTGAGCTTTTTTCCAATAACGGGCTTTAGAATGTCACCTAGGAGCCGTCAGATAAGAAATCCCGGAGACACGGATAGGATAGGCATTTTGGGTCCAACAGATCATTTAGGAAACATATTATAAAATATTGTATTTTGTTGTGTTCATTTCCTCACCTCCAACAGACGCAGGGAGCACTGAAAAAAATGGCCCTTTAATTGTTTACAGAACCCCTTTAATAGTAAATAGCAAATGCATGAATGGCCCTTTAATTTGTAAATGATGGAAATTGCCCTTTAATTGTAAATATAAAGGGAAGTTGACTAATTGGTAAACGATAGAGTGGCCCTTTAAAGGTAAAAAGGATGGCCCCTTTATTGGTATCTGAAGGAATAAGCCCCTTTAATTTTTAATGAATACCCCTTTAATTTGTAAAGGCTATTTAAAAGGTAAAATGAAAGGAATTCCCTTTTAAGGTAAATGAATGGTACCCATTACATCGATATGAAGGAATAACCCTTTAATTGGTAAGTAAAGGAATAGCCCTTTAATTTGTAAATGGCTATTTAAAAGGTAAATAAAGAAATGACCCTTTAAGAGGTAAATGAATGAGTAGCCCTCTAATTGATAAATGAAGGAATAACCCTTTAATTGGTAAGTAAAGGAATAGGCCTTTATTTTGTAAATGATGGAATGGCCCTTTAATTGGTAAATGAAGGAATGGCCCTTAAATTTTTAATTGAAGGAATAGCCCTTTAATTGATAAACGAAAGAATAACCCATTAATGGGCAAATGAAGGAATAGCCCTTTAATTTGTAAATAATGGAATAGCCCTTTAATTGGTTAACGCAATAGTAACCCTTTAATTTGTAAACGATGGAATGCCTAGAATTGGTAAATAAATGAAGGGAATGACCAATTGGAGCAAATAGGTAAATGAAGGAATGGCCGTTTTAAAATGCAAATGAAGGAATGGCACCTTTAATTGGTAAATGAAGGAATAACCCTTTAATTGGTAAATGAAGGAATAGCCCTTTAATTGTAATGATGAAATGGCCCTTTAATTGGTAAATGAAGGAATAGCCCTTTAATTGATAAATGAAGGGAAAGTCCTTCATAATTGGTAAATTTAGGAATAGCCTTTTACTTGGTTAATAAATTACTTGGTTAATGATAGAATGGCCCCTTTATGGTAAATGAAGGAATTGGCAAACCTCCCTATCAGACCCACAGGGGCTTCCCTTTCTACAATATATCTAAGGTTGGCTACCAATCACTTCACTGGGAGGTCCATCTAGAAAAAAATAATGGCCAAATGTTGACGTTGTTTTTGTGCATTGGTTGATTTTTTTTATGTTTCTCCCCATCTGTGAGACCCATGGGAGGACCCTGGGGTATGTATTACATGGTTAGTAGGGGCTTGTGCCTTACTTTACTACAATATCCTAAGTTGTTAGCTACTCAAACTCATCTAGAAAAGATATGGCCAAATGTTTGGACCTTTTTGTGCAATGGGGAACCCTTTTGACGTCCTCCCCACCCTGTCAGAACCCATGGAGCTGAATTATATAGTAAGAATGGGCTTGTGTCCTCGACAATATAGCTATTTTTTGCGCTACTCTAGCTCTTCTAGAAAAAAGAGATGACCAAATGTGTGACTTTGTTTGGGGTGAATGTTGACCTTTTATGTTTCCCCACCCCTGTCGATCCAGGGGATGACCCTGGGATAGATTATCTTGCCTGGTTATAGACTTGTGCCCTCGCCCCCAACGCACTCAAGTTTGGGGCTACTCTAGCTCATCTAAAAAAAAACATATATAGCCCAATTTTGAAGCTTTTTGTACATGTGTGGACATACACAGGACATCCATATCCACACATCCTTCCAGACAGACATTGGCATTTCATAAGCCGGATTATGCTACGCAATCCGTCAACTCATAAAGCCGGATGTTTGCTGGCGCATCCTCAAAAATCAGAAATGTTCGTCAAGATTTTGGCTTTTTAACAGTGTTAAACAATTACAATGTCTAAATTAAATTTCTTGCCGTCCCCGTCTGAACCACATGGGCTATTTTAATAGCGCCAGCAGGCGATATTCGGATATTAGTAACCCTTAGCCAATATATATGTACATTCACAGTCATCATATCTATCTTTATCAAAAATGAGTAGTATTGAAATCTTATAATAATGAATGGTAAATACTCGATTATTTCGTGTATATATCAAGCAAGTGTGTCCGCAAGTTTATAATCTGAAAACATCTCAATATACCAGTATAGACAGGCGGTGACGGTCATTGATATTCGTTACTAAAGTTGGGATGTTAGGGTTGCGAACTGTGTGTAATACCAATGGCGACAGTATTATCCCCTAAAATCGACTCATTTGGCCCCATTTGACTCATCAATTTTTCATTTAATCTACCAAACAGACCTCTACACAGCTTTTGGCATATAGGTAGAAAACTCTATTTGGGGCAACTTTTCTCATCCAAACAAGAAAATGTTGGATGAGGAAATTTTGAGAAAAACAATTTTGAATTTAATAGTTTTCGGTCGGGATTTTGTGTTCAATTGGCCGTTGCCTTTTCTCCTCCTTCAGCAGACACAAGTCTTGATCGCGTGGGAAGAGATTTATGGGTCGCGTTGTGGATGTTTTGTTACATAGATGGACAAGTATATTTAGCTCGTCACCATCGCCAAATATATTTGCCCATCACCGAGTGCCCGAGTCGGTTATGTTGTATACATTTGCAATGATATTCAACATCGTAAATATAGCCACAAAACGATTCTGAAATTAAAATGGCCGAGTCTGTACAGGAAGGATGCTGTGCAGTTGCATTGTTAATGCTGTTGTCCGGGATCTCATGCTGCAGCACCCCATGCCATTGGCACTGCATGTCAACTGGCCATGACTGCAAGTGCTGGAGTGGAGATGTAGCGGGGTCTGTTGTCATGTGTT
>JAMKCH010058523.1:0-84554 GCA_023653785.1 Ophioderma brevispina | reverse complement strand
TAAGATCTCCTATTTATTTCCAATTCCAAAGCAAAGTATTTTCAACTATTTAGGTACCAATTCCCAGTTTCTTTTCAATTCCAAAAGCACTCAGCGACCAGTAATGTACGAAGCCCTGAGGTTCCCAACTCCTCAGCATTTGCCAAAAGAAGTAGCGGCGGAATGAACAGTCCTAACTACACATTCGAAGTCCTGTTATACTCCTAATGCACACTGCGACCATTTTATAAATACTAAGCCGTTGTGTTTCCACTCCACCGGCACTTAGGCTATATTAATGGATCGGTACCTTCCTTTGGCTACTTCAACCGAAATTCCCAATTAAGATCCTTATTGGAAATACATACATATTTACTAGTTTTTAAGCGATGCGCATTTGCTAAGGAACTGACCTATCAACTAGCCTAACTTAAGTTACCATCCATTGTCAAGTTATTTATATATGTATATTGCGTACAAGTTTCAATTTATAGAAGGTTTAGATCCATAAAATGACACTATTTCTTCAATTTTCCCGCACAAAAAAGCTTACCAACATAATCGTAAATATAAAACAACCTCCCAAAATTCTATTTACAGGAAACAAAAGTTCATATGTTATAAGACCTTGCAAAGATACCAATAAAACCAATAAAACCTAAATTGAGGAAATTAACCTGACCTTCGCTGGTTACCACATATCGTTGGGTGGGAGGAAATTGTATAATTGTCCACAAGCCCCCGGTGGCAAATAGCGAAGTGACCGTTTCCCGGAGCCGGGCAGCTTCCCCGAAAATAAACACCCTGATTGGGTTGTGGATCCAAAGGTGAAGCACTATTGGTTTCCATACAACGATAACCAAGCAGGAAATCAGTTCTGTGTTAATCAGTTTATGCGTTTTGCATAAATTTTTTATATGAACTTTCCAGGACATTAGCTAACAGTCCCCATCTTACCTTAACAACAAAGAATAAGTAACCACGTGCTTTTGTTCAAACTTATGCGCCGGTCACCAAGTGTCCGCGTATTTGTTGGACACAACGGTAGTTAATGGATATAACAATTTGTTACACTGATATACTTTGAATATTTTATTACCTTTGCGATCTATCTAGATTCCTATGATTCTCTTAGTATTCATCATCACCAAATCCAAAGAGAGGCGGAACTAAAGATTATGTGAAGTGACAATTCTCTCAGGAATGCAAATTTATTATCATTTCATAGATGACACGCTCATAAATCTTACCCCAAAGTCAGTTCATTCTTCATTCATATTTAGATTAACATTATTCACCAAAATGGAAATACCTTAGTGAGATTGAAAAATTTTAAGTCTTAGACCAATCCTCCCTGATAATTTTCCTGTAGAGGTTCCCTTCAATGGGGAAGTGTATCCTTAACGTCCTAGAGGAAAATCTGACAATCACCGCAAAAAGTGAGGTGCGTTATTTTTGTATTTTTCAACAAACACCTACAGAACATGTTTTAAATATTAAAAAAAAAGGGGGGCAAAAAAAAGGGGGGGGGGGGTCCTCTCCGTAATTTTTTATCGAGTGGTTTTTTTTTTAAGGTTTTAAGGGACGTTAGGGATATATGGTCCAAAATGGGTTGTTAAAGTTTACTTTCGTGATTTCACAGCACGCTTCTGTTTTATTCATGGTTCCCCAGGTATCCTTGAGAAAGGTTTATTCACCCAATTGTAGTTGATTGCGATCTTGCGGTCATGTTGTTATGAGAAATGCTTGTTTCCACGTTCCCCATAGGCCATTATGCTGTTACTTTTAGTCCCTTCCTACGGAAAATACAAATATGCGAATTTTGTTACAGATAACGACGCACCGGAATTTACATGTACGATTAAGGGCACGCAATGGGTTTATATAAGGTTTAATGGGTTCAGATGATATATACATCTCAAAATTTGAATGAATGGCGAGTCGGGGGAGGGAGGAGAGGTCGTGATACGAATGCCCCTTTAAGGTGCCATTTGCCAACCTATGCCTAGAGCTTGGAATACCACTTGGCATATAACTTTAAACATCTCACAATTGTCCTTATAATGAACCAATGCCCTGCTTGGTAATGTACCTAATGATGATCCCTTCAAAAAAAAAAAAATTTTCTTACGTTTTTTGATATTTTTAATTTCTTCCGGTAATAGTTTTAGGTCAATTTGCCACAACTTTGGTATCAGATTGCATTTTGTCATTGATATATCAAAAAAAAACTTTTGCCAAATCATCTTTATCTCAAAATAGTATAAAAGGGAGTTAAAACCATTACCTACAATATAGACAGCCGTCATCTCAAGGATATGAAACCTTTCAATATTGAAACAAAATTCATTTATTTTTGATGATGATACATGTACTTAAGTGCATGGGGGGGGGGGGTTGCCACCCTCAAACTGTGCGCATTCTTGATGCAATACGTTTGTGACTTCTCTTGAAGTGTCAGAGATGATTCCTGTAAATGGGGTTTCCTGAGTTCCAGGTGTAACAGGATTACCAAAGAAGAAATGCTCAATTCCAATTTGCCACAGGACGATGCGTAGTTCGTGGACGCCCACGTCACCAGGTTTTGAGGCTCACCAGATTTGGAATGAGGCTTGTACAGCAGCACACTAATTACCCAGGAGAATTACCTAGGGGAAGCCTAAATTTCTATTGACCGAGGCCGATTGCTTCAGTTTATTGAGAGGACCAACTTCAACCAAGTTACACTTCAATTTGGCACGTGTGTACAATATGTACAATGGTCAAACCATTTGGTGACGCTGATAATTATGTAGCCAAAAAGAACTTTAAAGTGATTTATTGGTATGAATCTATCGCCACATATAAATAAATATCCCTAACGTACCAGATGGTTTTCAGATTTATCCGACAATTGTACCACAACTGTACATCAGATCATGGAAGCTCACCATGTTTATTGCCTGTGGTATATTTACAACGCTTCCATGCAGACCGACAGAAGCCAGCGAATATATCACGTGACTTCATCAAGTGTGCCACAAGCCTCATCCTTGTGAACTTCGTGGAGCACACAAAGTTAGAGTCGAAGTTCGTTTTAGGCATTTTTATTGCAAAACACCTACACGTAATTTAACACCTCAGTGATATTTGAGAAAATGTAAGAGGGGTGTTTTAGATTCATTTTGGATTGAAACCAGTGTTTTTTAGTTGGCCTAAAGACTAACAATCCATGGGCCTCTTTTTGGGGATGACCATATGGCCTTCATTGCCTCATTACGAAGCCCAGGTTCCCAAGCCCTTGTATAGAGCTCAGTGTTCGAAACCCAGGGGGCCATCTACGTACTTTTCAATGTCCGAGTATCGCTTCTTTACCAAGAGAATTTTTATTCCGGACCAATTTGGTCCATTTTTGCCAATACATTTTGAAGGTCTCTGGCTTAAATATTAATTTCAGAGCTTCAGTCCCAAATAATACTGCATTTATTGAAGTGATTTCGTACCAGCCTCATATTATGCAATTCATACGAAATTCATATTTGTATTGCACTGTACATTCTCTACAATGTAACATCATGTATGAAGGCAATACTTGATCTACTTTTTTTTTATATTTTCAAGCTTTCCCTATTTGTTGGCATTTTCCTTTAAATGTCTGCCAACTCATAGTTTGGTAGTGTAATTGCAATTTTTTTAAGTTAAATCCAATTTCATTTTTTCCAACTCCTTCACTGCAATCACACTGACAACACATGGCAGGATCAATATGAGGTGGGGATAATTATTATCTTCGACTTAAGCAGCATAGAAAAGTGATTCCTTAAGTGCAAAAGGTGGACCAATTTAAAACTATTGACTTTAGAGCAAAATATGAAATACCGAGTAATCAAACCTCACAATACATTCACACACACCATGTATATTTTCTGTACAAAATAACTTTAATAGACATCTGAAAAGAAGTCACATACATAAATGTATTTATGTGCCACGTCAATCACACGTCAGAATACATTCACACCAAAAACCTTGTAAAGTTCTTTAAAGAGTGACCTTTACTTAGACATCTGAAAGGCCACTACATACATGTAATACTTAATACAAATTACAGAGTAATGGTTTGCGTACGACAATCACTCTACTATAACGATTGTTTAACTAATATCATCTGATTTTAATCTACCGTTCAAATATAAACAACCACAAACACACGTACTACAACTTCATACACGAATAACCTCTGTAATAAACATGATGTATTAAAATTGTTATGCTAATGTCACCATAGTTTCCCATGTCTCATAGCTTTGAGAAGACAAGATAATTGTATCTCTGAATAATCAGCAGTATTGTGGTGAAAATTTGTATCAAAGTTTTATCAAATGTCTCACAACGGAGGAACATAAGTGATGCATGTCTTAAAATGACCGTTTTTTCTGACACTAAAAAAATATAATAATGATCTCGCATAGTAGTCTTTCAATAGACTTGCTATTTTAATATTTTGATATGTGGTCAGAAATGTATAACGTTGTGCAGCACTTGATGGAATGAATGGCAATGCCTCATTTGCGTCAGTGGGACTTCTATATGAAACGTCTACCATAATTTTAGGGCCAAGATAATAATTATCTTGACTTGTTCCCAGTATAATGTAGGTGATACAATGGATAGCAGGATAGCACAGGACAAAAGCTTTGGTTCAGTTAATTTTTCATTATTTTATGAATTTATGCTCAGAAAATATTTACTAAAGATAATAATTACATCCCTGACACACTCCATGTATAATGAAGGCATTAAAGGTGCTTGTTCCGATTTACGTGTATTGTGTTCTCTACTTGATATGAGAGCCTGGCACTTGCACATACACCCCATCAAGTACCGTGGGAAACAAACTTGCGGTTTTGATGGTAGACGCAATAATGCATGTTGCAAAGCCCTATTCAATACTGTGCTGATATTGATGGTTAACCACTAAAACGGCGGTTTTTTGTTTATATCTTGGAAATGAAATGGATTTGAGGGCTCAAATTTCAGGACGACAATGAGAAAAATACGGCCTTTCATCTGATATCAAAATCGATACTACTTCCGGGTAAATCGGGGGTACTAAAAACGATCGGAACATGCACCTTTAAAATTGATATAAGAAAAGTAGCAAGAAATTATCCTAGTATTGCAAAGAGCCTGTTATTAATCAAGTTTTAGGAATCTATGGTCAGAAAATTTGGATCAAGACAAGATAATAATTACCTTAACATAGGCCCTCCACAGCATTTTGTGAGGGCAAAAATGGGACTTTTGTGCGCATTTCTTTAACACTAACTGCAAAAGGGGACCACCTATGGTCATTTTTTTCAGCCCACGGATTTAAACATTGTTATATATCGTTCATATTTTTTTGTATTTTGTCTATTTGTGCTTACATTGACCATTGGTAGAAATCT
Organism: Ophioderma brevispina; assembly: GCA_023653785.1. Taxonomy (NCBI): domain Eukaryota; kingdom Metazoa; phylum Echinodermata; class Ophiuroidea; order Amphilepidida; family Ophiodermatidae; genus Ophioderma; species Ophioderma brevispina. The sequence goes on along the minus strand of JAMKCH010058523.1, from coordinate 79,146 downwards.
ATCCTAAATTACATGTTAAGAAAGCCCGAAAAATACAAAATAGCCCTAAATATTTATATCTGTGCTTAAAGGTATCCCCACTACATTAAAACAGTTTAGTCCATACAAAGGGCCATAACCAACATCACAATTAGGGATCCTGATTATAATTACATGATAGCTTCTTTTACAACAAATACAAATTTCTGAACATTGTCATTTGCAGGTATACTTAAAAAGAATTTCCAACACAGGTGTGCAAGTATCTGAAATTTGAAAAATTGGTGGAACTCTTCAAAAAGTGTGCCATTATTGCTTTAAAGCAATCGGCACACGCCTGAAAATGCAGTAACTAATTAGGCTCATTTCCTCGGACTAGCTATTTTTACATGTGTCCTTTTTCATCTACATTGGCAATGAAAACCACATAATCCAAGGGACTTACTCTATTTTGCACAATGAAAAATAAACAGGCTCAGTGCACCCATTGGATTACAAGCTTCATTCTGTCATCACACACCTGGTACATGAGGGAATAAAGCGTGTAATCCAATGGGTGCACCGATTCTGTTATTTACTTAGTGCAAAATACAGTAAGCCATCCAAGGTAGTATGTTGTATTACAATTATAAGAATACAATTGACTTATGTATCGGCAAATTACAACTACTTTAATGATAACTTAGTCACCATCCATTTAAATTTCAAAAATATACCTACCACACATTAACATTCTACAAAATCCTGAACATTAAAAAGGCACTATCAGTGATCATCTAGAAATTGTGAAAGTATCCATTTTCTTCGGATTAGGAATGACTTGAAGTTAGTGACCTGATCAACAACGTCATCACCCACTTTAACTCCATCAAATTGGAGATATTGGTATCAGAAGAAAGTTCATTTTCTCATTAATCCAGTAAAATTTGTAATCATGTTTTTGGGGTTCAAGATTATCAACCTCCTCGTGGTGAACCCCAGTAACTGATCTTTTCAGGCGAATGATAATCAACTGAGGCTACGCTAACATCTGTTGTCTTTTTTAATTCAGTGTCTTTTTAACTCACCGTTGTCTTTTTTATCTCACTGTATTTTTATCATGCCCCATCAGAGGACACTATAAAACTATAAATTATATCGTCGCTCACATCACATAATGTCTTATCTGATGAAATGCCGTTTTCGAGAAAATCGTCATTGAAATTCTACAGGGAGATTTTATGTTTGTACTATGGAATTAAACATTAAAATTTACTTTTTAATTTTGCATTATGAAGAAAACATTCTGAAGTTTAAATGTTAACCTTGTTGAGTTTTGAAAGTGCAATTGTATTCCTGATATAAAGCTACAAAATCATAGGTCTGTATGTGAAACGCAAAAAAGTTGTATTTTCACATACAACGCTAATTTCACCGTTATATTTCAATGCGTCCAGATAGATCTCTATGTGAAACAGGTCATGTTCACACACGAGGCGGATACGATGCACATAGATCTGTATGTGAAAAGTGTAAACAGCTTTTTTACTAACAATGTTAATTATACGCCTATTGAGATTATGTGTAAATGAAACATACGACAGTATGTGAAATCGCGATATGCAGTTTTGAGCTTATTGATCAAAATTCTTAATTAATATCTCACTAATTTGTGCATGTATACACCATAACATTATAAGTACATATGCAAAATATCTCAAAAAAGTAAAAAATGTCAGATAAGACAGTATGTGATGTGGGCGCCGATATTATACTAATATAAAAAATGCACTTCAGTAAAGTCAAATTACAACATTTATAAAACACGGTTAAACAAGAATACTTCCAACAGTTCAGCAATATAGGGATGTTAAAGGCATAAGACTAGATACCAATAAATATAGTGAAATGACTCTCACTGGAAATTTTTGAGCTAAATTTCAGTCCATCTTAGTGCCCTTTAATTCAGCAGTTAAAAATAGATTATCAGTAGGAGTCTGAGATGGTATACCTAACAGAGATTTGAAGCAAGGCATCAATGGATTGTTTGCAGAGTGCGGTCGTCTGGTTACAGGTTGTATGTAATTCAACGATTCCCTCATTGACGTCAGGGAAGGGCATCCGGTCAATTATCTTTTGCTCCAAAACATCCTTCACACAGCAGTGTTGCTGCGAATGTGAGTGGAATCCGGCCACCCGTTGCCGGGGACAAAACCGGATTTTTAAAACTTTGGTTTTACTACTACTACTAACCTCCGACTGATCAGGAAGCAGTGATCGTTATTTCAAACAATTCGATGTATAAACCTCAAGTTGAGTTTGGCGGGCTGGCTATTTTAAATAAATGGTGCTCACACATGGGTGTTATTTCTCTCAAGTTTTGAACACATTTTCAAGTTAGTACTGAGGTGACTGTTACATAGGCCATGAAATGGACTTGATAGGACCCCAATGGACACGCAATTGTTGAATAGTCCTATAATTTGAAGCTATTGTTGAAATAGCCAAACCCATAGTCGTTATGTGGAACGGTCGTAAGAACGAGTATTTTCTATAAGCACAAAATTTGGTAAAATGGGCCCGATTACAGGATACCTAGCTCATAGAAAAATTAAGGCGCTCACAGAGCAGACATGCGGCCAAGTCATTGCAAGCCAAAACCGACCCGGTTCCAATATTGCTCGAGCTGTTAACCAATGGATCATAAGCTGTGCTTCAGATCTCTGTTAGGTATACTCATCTTCAAGGGGGTAGGAGGGGCTATACATGGGTATTTTTTGCTTTCATTTGGGCTGGGTTTTTTTGTATTAATTTATACTATCTCAATGTGAAATGACAAAATGTTTTGCCTCGGGTCCGGGGAAAAAGCACCATCTTGTGTCATGTTCCTTAATTTGTGGCGGGAGTGGATTTGAACAGCAAACTCCTCCAATTCTTTTTTCAGGCATTTGCAAGGCATTCGGTGTTTAAATATATGTAAATGAGCTCAAGATACCTGCTTGCAAGTTGCATGGAAATTAGACATTGCATTTTCTTATAGATTGACGTTTCATTTCATGTCAAAATTTAGCATGAGGGCGCTTTTCAAAATTTTTCCCTAACCTTCATTCGCTTTTAAGCGGCCTGGCACACGAATTTTACAAATATGCAATTTCTTCAATTTGCTCTCAAATGATAGTCTAGGCCATTTGAAGATCAGAGATATATTTTACACATAAAATAACATACCTCCCAAAACAGATAGGGACTTGATATGAGGATAAAGACATCCAGGTAATTTGTAGGCCAACTTTTAAGTTCCATAACTTTGATCAACAAATTGTATATATACACATGAATATTTTTGACTCGTACTCACTGATATTAAAACCACAACGTTTATAGACCGATCAAAAAGTGTGCACAGCGTTGGGAACCGCAACGGCGTGCGTGTTCTTGTGTTACACGCCATTATTTCGGTTTCGGTCTGGCTGTAATTTAACGTCGCCGTTCTGTTTTACCCATAAGGAAGCTGATTTGGTCTTAATCATTTCGGGTGAGGCTTTTGTCTTAAGCCTTACAACCTGCAAAAATTATCGATTTTAAAATCTTTGAGGGCGCACTATTTTTTTTTTCAAAGTGCCATTGTCTCTTTAAAGTTTGTTACAAAGATGCTCAAGAAAATTGAGCATTCGATCTCATTTAGGTTGCCTGTAGCACTCATTTGAATGTTCCTCACATGCTCCTATTCCAATGTACAGGGGTCAATGCACTTTCTTTGTGTACATTCCTTGGATCATTCAAATGCAAGTTGAAATGACCACTGCAGACAAACTACATGTAATAAATTAATAACAATAAAAAAATTAAAAAAATTTGTGATTATTTTTATGGCTGTAAACAGCGAAAGCATTAGCGAAAAATCTTGAAAAGTGCCCTCATGCTAAATTTGGATCTAAAATATCAATTTTAAAGAAAGCACAATGTTCCACTTTGATGCCAAACTCTCAAATTCGATCTTGAGCCCGTGTACAAAATAGACATACAAAGCATTACAAAAATAACTGAAATAATTAAGAGAATAGAGAGATTTCTGCTCAATTCCACTCCCACCACAAATTTAAAGGACATACACAAGGGGGCGCTGCACACTTTTTCTTGGACCTCATCATTATAGCAATTCACCAAAAAATGTCTAAGAATTCAGCAATACGGAGTGCAAACACAAAACCAATTTGGGAGGCTTGATGTGGGTGATAGGGTGTTCCATGACATAATAAGACCTCGTGCTCATTCGTTATTAATACAAAAAACATTCAGAAATAACCCTTCCAGTGGCGTTGATTCTTCAACTCCAACGGGTTTGGAATAGAAAATCCTTAACATAAAAATTCAAAATTTTCGTTAAGATTTCGCTTTACGGGTTAAACAAATGGCGATGTCTGAAATTGGGAGTTCTTGGGCACAACCCCCCTTGCTTGGACCAGAGGCAACAAAACTTCATGTTGAGATAGGTTTAAAGGGGATGGCCCAAATTAAGGATATGAAGCTTTCATCTGATAGATGGCTTCACTCCAAAACCCCATCTGTAAAGTTTTGCGCCGATATTTCAATTCGTTTTTGATGCGAGAGCTAAAAAACAGATTTTGTAAGCCCCATAGATACCTGTGTAAAATTAATATTGGCGACCAAAATGTAGCACATTTTGTCATAACCTTCCAAACCAAACAGCATTTGGTTCTAAGATCTTCACACCTGGTTAAATGAGAAAATAGTAGTAGCTCTGCTGATACAAAATATTTACCACTTCCAGTAAAATCGGGGATTCTGGGGACGAGGCTATTAGCGATCGGCTCATTGGAACCTTTAATAGAATACAAAAAAAAACCAGCCCTAATATAAAATACCAAAAAAGTAATTTTGCTCGCCGTATAGCCCACTTCTATTATCAAGTAACCTAATTGACGTTCCTCACACTGACTTAAACTGCTGCAGCAGACCCTGTCTAAAACCTTGGCCCATGGATCTGGATAAATAGCTCAATGCTTAAGATATTTATTCCTAAGTTCATCAAAATTATAGTTGTAATATAATTAGAAGTGTTGTGGCTCTAGCTTTCGCGCTTGCTAATTCAAAGAATATAAGCTGTGGGCCGCCTCATGACCTTTGGACATTAGCATATGACCTTTGACCTCATCAACATGAGAGATCGCATGGATGCATCTATGACCCAAGGTTGGTCCAATTGAACTTCCAACTTTTCAATTGAGGTCAATTTTCAATTTTTAGTTTTAGCCTATTTTTCACTTGACCACATATGACCTTTGTACCTATGACCACATGACCTTTGAGACCTCATCAACATCATGAGGGATCCCATGAGCAACATATGACACAAGTTTGGTTCGAAATCAATGACGTAAATATAACCCAACCCGAAGATTCTCCCGAACCGGCGTAAACAAATCGATGTGCCCAAAAGTATTATATGAGCATACGCACTTCATTAACATATTTGGCACCACCATATTTGGTTTACGTATCGACGTATTTGGAAAGTCCTTAAATGCATATTTATGAGACCCGACGAGTATTTTATAAGTTCGTCACACGAGTGATTGAAAACAACAACAACAACTGATGCCACATGCTATCTCACGGACTCAAATTCGCTTTTCCTAAGCAAAATTAACAGGGTCATCGGAGACTTTTTGTTCATCAGGGATGCAGGAATCTTTTAGAAGCATAGTTTCCTCAATCGATTGGTTTTCGCATAATTATTGCAGAAAAATCGCCGATCATACATGGAACACTGGGGAAATGCAACACTGGTAACCTATCGCGTGACGCACATATTTTTATATGCATGTGCTTCGCCTCAACAGTGACGACACGCGCGTGCTTACGCAGCACAACCACGCGCGCTGTGTGTGAGAGATAACGGTTACGGGCTTGGGCTATTCCATAATACACGCGATCCCTTGGGTATGATTCCAGTTTGGTTCCAAATTGAACTTCAACATTTTAGTGACACATACACCCATCCATACATGGATACATCCACACGCACAACAGAATGCAAAGTGGTCCGTTCCAGGGCAAAGCTGGCTGCCCACAAAAAGGAAAATATCAGCTATACTTTGTTCATCACCAAATTGGCATAACTCTGTATACACATCGAGTTTAATATAAAATCTTCAAGCAACAATGGCCAGCAAACAGTACACGCAGTGCCGTGATGTACGCGCGGCGCACACTTGTGGTGAGAGGCCGCGTGTGAAACAGAATTACTTTCACGCGCGGATAAAACAAAACCAATATATTTTTCCTATTAGGTGATGAACAAAGTATAAACCCTTCTTATATTGACAGAAATTAGGCCCTAATAATAAAGTTCAATATTTGTCCAAGAGACTTATGGAAAATCTATTGATGCATGTTACCTATCATGGTTGAAAACTTGGACTTGAGGTCACTCCATCTGTCTCTCTTCACATGACAACTAGCATTCCTCTTGCACCTTGAAGCCACTCAGCACTTGACCATGAAACAGAATTTCAAATTCTCAAAAATATTTTTTTTAAAATAACTGTCATAGAGGTGGGCGTTCCAACATCACTTCAGCGAACTCACTCTAATCATCAGTCTATACCCATTTTCTTCTAATATCCATTGTTTTGTCCTACACTCAGATGTCTAATAACCACTAGCACTATTGTGTTTGTTTAATTGAGCCAATTTTCCTACAACCAGTCTAATGTACACTGAGACTTCTCATTTGGTCGACACCCATTTATGGTTATAAGCCTATTTTTTTTGTCTAATGAACAGCTTTCTAAGAACCATTTTAATCGAAACCCACCAATAACATTACACTATTCATGACATTAGTTCAAATCGATTTAGTCCATCTGGTGATCAGACCAAATGGGCAGTAGACAAAATGGCATTAGATAAATGGTTTTAAATAATCAGGTGACTATACCAACTGGGCATTAGGTGAAATGTATTAGCCCAGGGGTGTCCAACCTGCGGCCCGCGGGCCATTTGCGACCTGCTAAGAGCTCTCATGTGGCCCGCGAGACATTTCCCAGAAAAATTAAAATGCATAAATATCTAAAATAATGCGTTTAAAAAAAAGATGTCATTTGAATTAGTTCAATTTCCTCAATTAAACCAAAATGTTTAAAAATTTGCTAAAAAATCAACAAAAATGGAAAATTTGTGTTAAATTTGACCCAAAATCTGCATCTCTGGTATTGCTATGGGTCCCTTTCTCAGCAAATATTGGTATAGATATGAATCCTACTTCCAGACTTTTATAGGCACGTCATAAGCCAAACTTGAGAGCCCCGATTACTTATTTGCGGCCCGCAATAGTTGTGAATTCGACCAATGCGGCCCCTGCGTCATAAAGGTTGGACACCCCTGTATTAGCCGATGTGGTGATTAGATGAAATGGTTTAGCAAAAATGACAGACCAAGCTGTTATTAGAAATGAAATCAGGCATGTATTAGACTATGTTGTTTTAGACAAAATGGAATTAAAATAAATAAGGTGGACTAAAGCGTCAAATTATGATCATAAATAAAGGCAATTTAAAACACCATTAAAGACTTCAATCATGCAGATCCAATGATGAACCACCCCTAACATTTTTTAAACATCACCTCTAATATGGCTATAATTGATAGCTGTGTCTAACCTACTACTGCAATGTTTGTGTATATCACTGTAAGTCAATCAGATCAATGTATACATCATTAGGTAATCAGAGGAATCAATGCATGTAAGATGCCATCCAAGATGGGTATCCAATATGACTGGAAATGGCACTTACAAAGCGGCAAAAAGTCCAATCATCAATAGTCTAGAGATATAATATGTTTCTTTGTAGGTTTTGGGAGTCCATTGGCATCCATATTGGGATATTTGATGAATGATGACTCGAAGACACTTAAGATCGCCTTACTGGGAAATTTGGAAGTAATAATCTAATTTAAAATAACAAAATATATATATTTAGCCTACAGCGTGAATGAATTACTGACCTTTACTGATTGACATTTGCAGCCATATTGCACGCCTATCTAGGATGCCATCTTGCAGATATCAATCACTTTGATAATGTTATGATATTAAATTGCTCTGAATGAGTTATAGTAATATACACAAACATGGCAGCTCTTGGCCATATAGTAATGAATTTTGCCGTTTTGGAGCCATCTTGAATGATTTCTTGATTATCAAATTGCTGAAAGCTATTCATAATGGTTTCTATTAATATACTGATTGCTAAAGCGTTGGTATATACCAAGTTACTATTCCTCAGTGTGGGAGAGCGTGGCCTAGCGGTTAGGGTGCTTGCCTCTGGCGCAAATTTACCTTCAAAATTCCCGGGTTCGAATCCCGGTGGGGTCGTGGCACTTGCTGGGATTTATTCGGGTACTATCAATTCTGGATTTGATCTGTATACCAGCTATTGTTTAAATACAGAATACCGCTCTCCTCCATGGGTCACTTAGAATTGGGCAAATGGATCATGAAAGCATCCCGTCCTTCGGAGGGGACGTTAAGCCGTCGGTCCCGTGTACAGAGAGTCACAACTGTACATGTACATCGCAGTCAGTGTGGAATAAGAGTAGGGTGTAAACCCCTGACTGTTCCCAATCCGCCCCAGCCTCAAATAGCGGGCCATGTTAGGAGCGTCCGTATCATGGATACACGCGGCCCCGGATCAGCACACTAGCTGAACAAATCCTGACACCACCACAAAGCCATTACCAATGACTTGTGGATACGAGCAAACAAACAAGCAAACAATTCCTCAGTCAAAAGTAGATAAATCAGATGCTTTGTTGTATTGGCAGCCATATTAAATCTCTTAATTAGGTGGTTAATGAATAATATTTTAATTGGTCACAATGGGTGTTTTGACTGGACGGGTAAAAACAATTACAACTTCTGAGTAATGAACATGAGTTTTTAGTGTTTTGGTTGCCATTTTGAATTTGTGTATTTCTTCGAAAATGCTCAAGGTTTTTCGTCTGGCATCCATCGGATTCAGATTCAGCAGAAAAAACTGGTCTAGAAACTGTTGAAAAACATATATATATATATATATATATATATATATGGTATAACAAGGTCACATGGTCTGTAGCCTGGAATATTTTTTGTGGAAAAGCAGTTGGTAACAGCATTCACTTATATTTGTATCTAATTACAAATTACCTCCACAGTTGATTTCACCAACGAAGTCCTGTTGATTTGTTAACTTGTTGATGAGGTCTCCAATTCTTTCAAGGTTCATCTGTGGAAGTGCCACAAACATGACCTCGACCTCCTTCTTCAAACGCTCACTTGCTTGATTAAGTTTGGACAACGGCACCTAATGTGACAAGTAAAACAAATGTACCAACATTAGTGTTGTAAGTAGCCTTGTTCAAGTTGGTGCAAATTATTTCATTAGCGAGCGGCAAACCAACACTTATCATTGACCCAATGTCTCAGTTGCCATACAGCAGTTTAAAATTTTCTCTTCAGTAAATTCACAATACAACGTTTATAAAGAGACAGTTAAAAATTCTTAAACAAATCGGCCTCCTTCAGAAAATTTATAACCTGAACAGGCCTTAAATCTTTTCAAAACAGGGACGTTATACTATTTTCTATGTATAAGCGCATAATCAACGCATTCAAGCATGTGTTTTACAAAAAGAGCATAATCACAAGGAATACATAAAAAGTATCTCGGCACATTTTTTTTATTTGTATTGTAATTGTTTCAAATTCCGATAATTTTGAACGTTTCCGAAATATATTTTATTGCCACTGTCTTGCTCTTTCATGTAACACATCGCCTGTAAACTGTAAACAATCATGCAAAAATAGCTTAGATTACATTACTGTTTTCACATTTGAACTTACTTTTCCAACCTCATGAAAAACAAGGGAAACACCCTTACAATGGAGAGGCACAAAACAGTTTTCTGTTACAACCACTTCCTGGTCATTGAGTCTCAAAATCTCGAACCGCTGCTCAGCTACCTCCTCTATCCCTCCAAAATACTGGGAAAAACCAATAGACACCGAGTCCTTCGTAAATTGGTGGATGAAGTTTCCTCTGTCATCCTTGGCTGTTAAATTAACCAAAACAAACAATTAAAATTACTTGTAAGAATAATTTATGTAGGTATGTGTTATGTATGTGTGTAATGTATGTTGTGTGTGTTTGTGTGTGTATGTAAGGAGATGTCTGTTATCCATGTATAGCTATGCCTCGCATGTATACATACTTGCATTACTATCAAGGAGTTCATTAATAAAAGGTGTCCAAGAAGATAATGACTGAGTATCAATTTTTTTTAGCTTAACATTATCCTGATCATCAATCAACCAAACACCAACAAAACAACCAGTTTAATCAATGTGATCATGTGATAATGCAAGTGCCGGCCACAGACAATACACTACTACGGCACATTGGTTTTTGGTTTTTTTTTTTTGCCTTAAGTAATGTATTAGAATTTACGACACTTCAACAGTGGAGGAGCTAGGACCCCAGGTCAAACCTCGTTTACCCCTCACTAACCGAAAAGTTTGCACTTTGTAGTAGTATGGACCCTCTATAGTCAACGCTATGTAGGTAGTACTCTCAAATAGTGGTGTCACTTTTTCATAGGGGCCATTTAAGTTACACAGGGGTCAAACTTTTAAATGCTCCAATCATCTTGAAATGTATGCCATATTGGTCCGTTCTAGCTAGTCATAAGGATCCAACAAGTATAGTTTGTATCATCTATGAACAATGGTTTTTGGTGAGTATAGGGTAAAAATGGCTAAAAATGGTAAAAAAGGTCAATTTCTATTTGTACAGGGGTCAAAAAATCGAAGTTGCTCCAATTTTGTTGAAAATGATTTAAGTTGTTCATCTAGCTTAATGAGTCAAAAGAAGGAATAGTTTGTACCATCTGCAATGCATAGTTACCATGTTAGGGGACAAAATAGGTCATAGGTCAACATACCCAATTGGTGTTGACCTTCTATGACCCTTATCTCCGTAAGTAAGCATTTAACATAATACAAACTATACCTTTAAGGAGTCCTCTTACCCCAGACAATAACTTGCAAGTATTTAAAATATAATCAGATTAACTTTTAATGTTGACCCCTGTACAAATCGAGATGACCTTTTTTACCATTTTAGCCATTTTACCTTATAACTCCAAAACCAATGGTCGTAGGTGGTACAAACTATACATTTTTGGAATCCTTATGATTAGATGGACAATATGGCATATATTTAAACATTAATGGGGCATTTTAAAAGTTTGACCCCTGTGTAAACTTAAATTGGCCCCTATTGAAAAAGTGATACCACAATTTGAGAGTACTACCTACCTAGCATTGATGTAGAGGGTCCATACTAACTACCAAAGGTGTCAAACCTTTTCTGTAGTGGGAGGTAAACGAACTCCTTAAATAAGGCCCCTATGATATTCTGCTCCTCCTCTAAACACAATTGTGTTATATTGTGTCATCATGTTTACTTGTATATTAAACATAGAATTGCCCTATGGGGCTGATATTTGGCAGGAAGGTAGGGTAGGACAGTCTGACGTTTGCTATCAGTGTTTCAGAGTGACCCAAAGGGTCAAAAGTCATCTGACATCCCCAGGGGGCCACTTCTCCATCTACAAGGGTATCATCCGTGTCAAAGCATTAGCCAAAAGCCTCCAAAACACATTTTTCAAACTGAAATTTTCACCTCCTAAACAAGTATCAATACTAGCGAATTGCTGTACAGTTGAATGAAATCATTTTTAAAAATCAATCTGGTATTGCATCTACAGTGAATGTAGGCTAACACATCAAATTACCTTGAACAAATTCTTTGATTTTGGTCTGTGTTACTAGCTCTGGGTGCGTTTGGTACGCTTCTTCAATATTCTTGCACTTGAAATGCCGTACAACATGCCTCTCAATAAGTGCTTGCCTTTTAAGCTCCACTGCCTTCTCTCCCATCTCCTTAACACTGCTTTCACCACTTGCACATTCCTCCAATAGGTTAAACTTTTCTTCCTCACTTGGCAGACCTTGCAGCTTTAGGAAAACCTGTACCAATACAGTAACACATTACCATGGATGAAATCACAGAGAGTGAGAAAATAGTCAATTACATAATGCATCCTCCAATATCTTGAGTAATAGTATTTAAGAAACTTCAGAATTCATTTGATTGCCTTGTTGAAATATTACATTGTCATGTCATCTTGTTCAATACATATTCAGGGTTAGGTCATTTTTTAAGTTTGGTCCAGAATAATCATTTATGAAGTATTGGGCATCTCGGGCACACTAAGCCGGGGTTATCCAGTGAATACCATGAAAATACCCGGGACCATGTGTTACTTTTTCAACAAAACAATGAGTGCCAACTTCACCTATAAGATCCCAGGAAATACAAATAGAATTGGCATGGTTTGTGTCAAGTCTACAAGGAGGGACCAGAAAGCATCAATTTTTGGGTTGGTGAAGACATAATTTGTGGTACTATTGATTTATCAGAGAGTAATATAAAATTCCAGGTGACTGGACACTGACTGATAATAATTTTCACAAATGATGTCACTGGTAGTGTATTCTTTTTTCTGGCCCTGTTTAATGCAATGGAATGTCCCACAAAGATTTGGATTAGGTTTATCATCTCATTTACTGGGACCTTAAAGACCTCAATGATTCACCTAAAAGAATAAAATTATTTGAAATTTGCAGGAATAACTTAAAAGTGAATAATAATTCTGTAGAACTGTCATAAATTACCTTTTCCAACTGAAGAATTGCGAGAAGAAGAAGAAAACGACAGTGTTCAAAGATATGAATCTCCATTCAATTACGTGTTGTAGTAATTGTCCGTATGGACAGTTATCACTAAAATATCCGCTTTTGTCCTTATTATACTGCTTCTGGTCTTATCATTTGCAGGGTATGTTAGGGTACCTGTACATGTTACTGACATGCAAAATCTGATTTTTTATGATTTTCTGATTTAACCAATCTCTGATAGTGCCTTTAAGTAAGATCGATGCTGCAAAATTCAATCTATTAAAAAGATTTTGTTCCAAATTTCCACCAGTTGGTTTTCTTTTTATTTTGAAAATTTTTAGTTAGTTGTGTGCAAGAAATTTTCAATAAAGTTAGTTTAAAATTATATAGAATCCAATTGCCAATTGTTTTCACACTTACAGTTTGAGAAAGATTTTTTCCTGTTTCTTCATGATAATTTCTAAATATTGCAACGACCTGCTCCCAGCACCTTCTGGAGTATCTTGCCACCTGAAGCAGTGGGCCAAGGTTTTTGGTGCTCTGTAAAAATAATCAATTGAAACCAGCAGGAAAAAAGATTAAACAAATCTTACAACTGAAAGGTTAACAAAATTGACAAATATACTGTTTACAGATGGAAATGAGTGCAATCCTCAATTCGCTGCATGATTGTTTTTCTTTATAGGGTTTTTATAGGGTTTTTCTTTATAGAGGTGTCAAAATATGCGTAAATAAACACTGCTTAAAATTATACTCTGGCTATAAATGCAATGTATCGTTTGAACTTGTCAGACAAATTTCAGGGGCGGGGAGTTCCTTTTTTGGTTGTGTTTATAATAGCAATGCCAACCTAACAGCAACAGCAAATTCAAAATGGCATCAACATCCAGCGTAACCCGAGTGCTTGTCTTTTTCAAAGACTTAGCGGTAGGAGGACGCTCTTACGCATATCGAATGGTTACACACAGACTTGAGTAAAGGCTAGTCCTGGTCAAGAATATTTAAATCTAAATGACCATTATTGGAAATTACACTATTTTGCAGCGGGGTTAATCCACTAACCATGGCAGATTTTGAGGTCAATAATTTCTTCCAAAATTATCATGAATACCAAGATGTATTGAACTAAAGTTTAAGAGAAGATTTTGTAAATGTAACTGAGACAGATTGAAATAATAAATGCACGTAGCAGTTCCCCAAATTACCGTTTGGAAATCCCCAATGCCCAAATCTAGCAAATCGTGTCCTACCCCCCAAGACGGTTATTTATTCAATTTAGTCTTGTTCCCATGTATTTGGGATCCTACCACGCATATCGACTTCATGAGGTCCAAGCACGAGCATCTACAAACGTACACGAGAACACTGTGCTCATTGCAACACACCGCTTACCTGACGTATTGGCAGGGACTTGGGTCATTTCGAACCACACTTTACTCAAATTTCCTTTCCAAGACCCGATTTATCATAGTTCATCGCATGTTTTCGTGAATAGGATTCGTTTTATGGGTATGACTCTTTGCAGTAAACATTTTTCGCACAGTTATGACAGAACAATGACTGATCTTGATCGTAAAACACCATGGATTCTATATACACTGTTTATTGGGCATTTATATACCGTATATTCCGAATTGCAGTACGTGCTGGCACACAGTGATGCCAAAGTAATCCGACCTTCCCCCAGAAAATGGTCTGTTTTTTATGTTAGCGCCCTCTATATGCATATTTCCCATTTAAAGATGGGTAAAACTAGATTCTTATGAGAAATCATATTTGCCCACAATGAATTTTCATCAAATATGCACAAAATGTAGTTAATGAAATAAATAAACCAGATTATTTGTCAAAAGGGTGTCACCGTTGATATTTTTTTTTTGTTTTATCTTCATTATCATTATCATCAGCCTGTGAGAGTTCAGTTTTTTTCTTTTTCATGCTTTCAAAGAGTCAAAATTTGAGCTTTTTCTTTCATTTTTAACCTGTTTTTGACCTTTTATCAGTTTTATGCTATATTTCAGCTTTTTTCAGCTCTTTTTTCAAAACCCCACTCACAGGTCTGTAATAAATGACTTTCGAACAGCTGTGACCTGGCCAGCGGCAACCTAAGTGAAGTAAATTATTATGTGACTGTATTAGTATTTTATCTTTGTGACCTCCATAGTGTTAATGACTGAACCATACCTTCTCGATTTCTTTTGGTGTTCCACCACAGCTTTTTCCCAGTGCTACAGCACAGGCATGTTTCCACCTGTAGTCTGTTGGTGGTGGTTCCTCCTCCTCACTGTGGTTGTTAATGTGGTAGAGAAGTCGCCTACAAACAGATACAGTATCTTCAAAAGTAGATGCCTTTGTCTGGTGAGATGCCAAATTGTGGAGAAACCCAACTCGTGTTGCCTCCATCACAGACAGGTTTTCATATACACATATCTAAAGAGAAAAAAATAATAAATATTCATCCTGTCTACCACGAAGAATTAAGTAGTTAAAATTTTAGACAATAGCCTATATGCCCTACTTCTTGAATAAAACAAATTCTAAAGCGGTTAGTGGTCCCAAATAGGTCGATCATCCGATTATGTGGTCAAAGAATAAGAGAGCAATATAATGGCACTAAATGACCCCAGAATGACCTTCTGTTACCCAACATAAGACCCCTTATCTCAATGTATAAGTATAACAAGTATGAACTTGATCCATCACTGCACTAAAAAGTTACAGTAAGGTGAGAAAGTGCCAACCAAAAGGTGTATACTAAATGTTTGACAGATGGACACACAGACAGACACACAAATCATGCCGACATACGGTCTTTTCGATTGCATCGGACGACCTAAAAAGGGGGAAAAAGCAATTTTATCACTTTGGAGCGATTGTGATCATCTTTGGACCAAATTTGGGCTAGATCATTGTAACTTTGGCTAATTTTTGTACACATTGGTCACATTTACCACATATTAGAGGAGGTCACTGGGATGACTTTGGAATTTTGCTCCCCTTGGAAGATTGCATTGGTTTGTCCCCAATTACTGAATTCTTCACACTGTGTCATTGTCTTGTTTTAGTACAAAGAGCAAATGAAGACAGGTGTCAATGTGCCGTACACTCCCACTTTAATGTTTTGATGGACAAAATTTACATTTCTGAATGCTCTAGGGGTCATTTATGCATGTATATACCCCTAGTTTGGAATCTGTTAGTCAAGAAATTCAACATTTTGGAGCAAAAAAATAATTGACCGGATGGCAGCGGATGCCCTTCCTGACGCCAATCCACTGTTTTCAGCGGTGGGCCTAGCCTTTGGGCAACAGTGCCCACCATACAAGGCAGCATGTGCTGGATGCTCTAGGGGTCAGATGCGCTAGATGCTCTAGCTCTCCTGAGCTGACGCCCTTGTAGGTAGATCTTTTTCATTCTACCAGGGAAACCAGCTACCTTCCTCATCAGATTTCCTTAGAAAATTGATGGGGGGTGACTGTTTAGCCGCCGTCAACTCGGCCCTGGGACAGGTAGTACTGGTTACCAGGATACCAGTAGCAGGCCCTGAAAGGAAACCTGACCTGACTAGCTTTGATCAATATTATTTCATTTTGATTGAAGTAGGTTATCATGTTCATAAAACAGAAATGTCATTTTCACACTCCAATGGAAGATATTTTAATATTGTTCTTTTCTTAACCAAAGATCTACTCCAACCAATATGAATTACCTACTGCTAACATTTCATTACATACCCGAACTTTTAGAGTTGCATCCACCTTCTGCTGGGCTTCGCGTAAATGATTACCTCCAAGTGTGTAATACTGGCAAGTTGATGGATCTTGTGGAGTAAAGGTTTGTCCCTCCACAATCAGGGCAGGCAGGATAGTTACACCTATGTTGCCTGCTTGAGTAATATCCAACTGCAATCTGGCGACAAAAGCTTCATCAATTTCTCGCATTCTGTACTTGGGTGGTGGTTGCTGTAACTTGTTAAATTCCACTAAAAATTCTCCTATAAAATCATATGTAACACAGATTAGTAAAAACAAATACTTTACTTTAAACATAATAACCTCATTTGCATTATGTAGGTTTTGCTTTTATGCAAGCTAACACTTTTTTTAAATGTTTTAATTATGGAAATAAAAAATGCTAGACTGTGGTATTTTTCTTAATCATAAACAATGCAATTAATGCGCATTTTGCAGTATTTTCTAAATTATTTCCCCCCTGTTTGTTTTTTCTCAAAAAAATTTCTGCACAACTCACACAACTATTTTTCACACAGATCGTAAATTATATTTGAAAAAAAAAGAAACATTTTAAAAGGTTATATAGAGGTCATGGTTGTTGCAAATCCGGGGTAAACTTACACACCCAAAATCATTTAAGAAAATTGCTAAATGTTTCAAAGCACACCCCAATATCACATCAAATTTATTTCTAGAAAATGGAGAATAATCAATTTTTTAAAGATCATTTTGTTGTTGTTAGGGAAACTCACAAAGAGTAACACATTATGTAAAATACCATGTTTCTTAGTTCTTAGGTAAATAAGATAGAAGAGTGTTCAGAAGACAAAAAAAAAATGCTAACATCACAGGTGGATTAAGAAGATTGTGCTGAGTACTCCTCTATGGTCTGGGTAGATATTGACCTATTCAAGAAAAGTGTTTGAGGCCCATGGACAACTTCCTGGGAAATATGACTAAAAATCTGGGAAAATACTGGCTTTAAAAATACAAATAACATTGAAGCAGCTTAAAAAAAGGCCAAATGTATTTATGGATGCGTAAAAATGTCCCCCGCCCCGACTGTCCGATCAATAAGAAGTGAGAAATTGAACTACATCAAACCACCCCTTAATGAAGTCTGACCAACACTCCCTCTACACTGGGAACATAGACTCCCTTACTCTGAAAGCACTGCACATTTTTTGAAGAGCGACCCCAATTTTCAAAATATGATATTTTGGCACAGTTACGTTGGTGATGTATAGGAATCTATACTGCGAACGAGGATCGGCGAGAATGCTAAAAAATGATTTTTATCATAAACAAGCGGAATTTTGTTAATAAGAATTTGATTGGGATCCAGATTGGACTTAACGGACAGAGCTGAAATGCTACATTTATGAAATAGGGCCACCTTGGTGAAAAGAACCTATTAACTTGACTTGCCCTGAACCAATAAAAACAACTAAGGGATGAGCCTAGTAGACACGTACATGGCGTTATTTCGGTATTCACATGGAAGGCCGTTTCCAGCAAGCGTTGAATTATGATCGGGATCCCAATAATAATTATTCTAATTACAAAATTCCTCGTTTGCGAACTCGGACATTTCAGCTTAAACCATTCACAGGTAGGGTTTACTCGCAAGTACCCAATGCAAACCGTTGAAAAATCAAAATTTTTGAACACTTGGGTGGCGCTCTTCAAAAAAAATGCTTTAAACCATACAATGTTAAATGAGAAGTTGGATTATTTTACACCCAAAATCTATCAGGTTCTCGAGAAATGTATAGTATTATTTTTAAGCTTTTTCAACAGCCTTTGTACATGAAAATGGTTATGTTTTGGTAAAATGACTCAAGAAATCTGAACATTCCCTTAAATCACTTAAAAAAACAATTAAAGTAAAAATTGTAATTTATTCAGTTTGGCAAAAACTATTGTTGAAAAACACATGTGACCACATTTTAACTTTGGGACCATTCTAATGTGAGGTATGAAAAGGGGTGGTGAAACACTGACTTTTACGTATTTCACACTTTCCAAGAAATGTAAACATGCTGGCAACCCAAAAGACTGACCCACATGCAACAACCAGAACTAAAAAAAAACCTTTCAATGAAAACATGGGTACTACATATGTTAATACCTTTTTTTGCATATTAATTAGTTCATTTACATATTTGATTTGCCCGAAATTCGCCCAAAATCTAATCAGGTCGAGAACTCCTCAGCCCGCTTCCTTCCACCAAGTTACATCATTATACGCCTTACAGAACTCCAGAAAGCTTGTACACAAGCCTTGCGGGGAAAATTTCATAAATTATGCAAATTTGATACTAAATTAGCATATTTTACACCTAAAATCTAATCAGATCCAGATAAATTGTACACAATGTTGACATTTTCTGTGCAATATTGACCTTTTTCCCCTACCCCCTGACAGACCCAGGAGAGGACCCTGGGGGAATGAATTGCATAGTGAGTAGGGGGAATGAATTGCATAGTGAGTAGGGGGGTATCCCCTCCTACAATATACAAAAGTTTGGCTACTCTAGCTCATCCAGAAAAAAAGACATATGCCCAAATCAAATGTTTCAGGGTTAACATATTTATCACGGACATACAGACATACGGACGGAGCCCATTTTATAGTCCCCTCCCGAACGAACTTCGTTCGGCGGGGACAAAAAGGAAGGAGGTGAGTGAAACACTATTTTTATTTGGTCTTAACTTTTTTATTATGAATACTAACCTCGACACTTGTTAGCTATTCTTTCATCAATTTTATTGGGATCATCGTCATCTACAACCATTTCCTCTATATCCTGTAAAACAAGGCAGTAATATATTGTGTGTATTGTTTATTTGTGATACAACAATAATGGGTTAGCTACTCTCTTCAGCAATGACATTATCTAATATTCCGAGAAGCCCATGAATCAATTCTTAAGGGACCTCTCTGAATAACCTAATTTCTGCAGTATATATGGAAACAATGACCTAAAATGGATTTACTGCAGGGTCCAAGATTTCTCCGGATGACTCCTAGTGTACCACAGGCTTTAGATCTTACTTTTGCAACATGCTCTTTCCACGTAAGATCACTGGAAATAGTAATGCCAAGGTATTTGTGGCTAGATGTTCTATCAATAACTTGATCCGAAACTGTATAGTTGTGAATTAGAGGATTGGTTTTGCGAGTAATGGACAGAAGTTGACATTTAGAGGCATTGAAATTCATCTGCCATTTATCGGCCCAAGAAAACACGGTGTTAAGATCTTTCTGCAGTTGCTCTTGATCTTCAGCTCCCTGGATCTCTCTATACAGGATGCTGTCATCTGCGAAGAGGCGGATGGTCGAGCCTACTTCCTATGTAACTTGTATGGTACCGAGTCTCGTTCCCAAGACATGGTGGGTGTCCTGCGGAATCTTGTTGGGCGAGTATTTGCAGAATAATACGTACACGTTGGGTCACCCACCAATTACAGGGAATGATACTACTAGGACCGGGCGATGGAGCCCAGGGGGGGTAGGACACGATCTGCTCGATTTGGGCATTGGGGATTTCCAAACGGTAATTTGGGGGAACTGCTACGTGCATTTACTATGGCAGTCTCGGTCCCAGTGACATTAAAAAATCATCTCTTAAACCTTTGTTCAAAAGATCTTATACTCTTTGTCAAAGTACCCTTTACAAGATAAGCGTACTTTAAGCGTGATGCGCGTAATTGTGATCGTGCGATCTACTGCTAAGCTCCGCCCCTTCTGGATGGCGCGCGCGTACCTCTTGTAAAAGGTATTTGATAAATACTATAGTAATATCATGATAAATTAAGAAAAAAATATTGACTTCAAAATCCGTCGGGGTTAGTGGATTAACCCCGCTGCAAAATAGTGTAATTTCCAATAACGGTCATTTAGATTTAAATATTCGTGACCAGGCCTAGTCTTTAGTCAAGTCTGTGTGTAACCGTTCGATATGCGTCAGAGCGCCCTCCTACCATTAAGTCTTTGAAACAGACTAGCACCCGGGAGTTGATGCCGTTTTGAATTTGCTGTTGCTGTTAGGTTGGCATGTCCTACCCCCCCTGATGGAGCCCTGATGGAGCTTCACAAGGCTGAGAGTTCTGCATGGGCGTGAGTCGAGTAGAGGCCGTGAGAGATGGTTATAGGAAACCATCGAACTATACTGACAGTTGGTTGCATTGATTTTTGAATTTTGGGAACGGGCAACGTATCTCCGTCTCCCGGGGTTGATTTACCAGTAATATTATAATTTTATAATAATAAATAGAATACGGTTTAATATCCAATTGACACTACTGTTCAACACCAAATTCTGAAGCCGTGAAGGCAGTCACGGCTCTACGACTAGTCTACGCCTATGCTAGCCTACGGAGTCTCACAGGTCACAGCTGAGTATCACGGTTCCGGGTGAGAAAATTCTAAATTTTTAAATTTAGCAAGTAAAATTGTACAGTTGTATTTAAAAATTAATTAAAACACACTATTCAGCAGTGTTGGAGAGTTGTTTCTCTTGCTAATGGTGCCCTTAAAACTAATTTTGTGTTTTTGATCGCACAAATGAAGCGATTTCTCTCCCCGGTGCGAATTTTCACGCTTCGCAAAGGGTGCAGAATTCTGAAACATTTTGATGTTTCGCTGGCATTTTTGTGCCTAAATGCATTAGATTCTTGATTTTGTTTCAATCGAGTATGTTTCTAATAAGTACAAATACATTAAGTATGGTCACATACTTTTAAGATGGGCACCCAAAAAAGGTGGATTTGCACATTTTTGGCCGATCCTCTAGTTTTAAGTTTAGGGTTTTTTATAATTTCATGCTAGCTGCCATTTGAAAGATTACACAGTCTCTTTACGAAATAAAGCGTACAGGGCAGCTATAGCATGAAATAGCATTTGTTTCTTGTTTTCTTAATAAAATGATGTTTTAAAGGTGCTTGTTCCGATTTAGGCCTATGTGTATTGTGTTCTGTACTTGATATGAGAACCTGGCACTTGCACATCACCCCATCAACTTACCGTGGGAAACAAACTTGCGGTTTTGATGGTAGACGCAATAATGCATGTTGCAAAGCCCTATACTGTGCGCTAGTAATAGTAATATTGATGGTTAACCACTAAAACGGCGTTTGTTTTGTTTATATCTTGGGAATGAAATGGATTTGAGCGCTCAAATTTCAGGCAGACAATGAGAAAAATACGACCTTTCATCTGATATTAAAATCGATACTATCGGGTAAAATCAGGGGGTCCCAACGATGATCGGAACACACACCTTTAAGCTTTAAGCATGCCATAGCCTACAAGAATGAAAATTTAGGCTTATTATATTAACTTAAAGCCTATATTTATCCCTCTAAAAATACCACAAAAAAATAATATCAAATATACACACTACTTAATTTATAGTACCTAGGTAATTAAACATAATTAGTCAAGGGTGGAAGGCAGGGGGGTAGGACATGATCTGCTCGATTTGGGCATTGGGGATTTCTAAACGGTAATTTGGGGAATTGCTACGTGCATTTGCTATGGCAGTCTCGGTCCCAGTGACATTACAAAATCATAAACCTTTGTTCAAAAGATCTTATTAATATCATGATAATTTAGGGAAAAATACTGCCAATTGAAAATCGTCCGGGGGTTAGTGGATAACCCCGCTGCAAAATAGTGTTAATTTCCAATAATGGTACTAGTATTTAGATTTAATATTCGTGACCAGGCGTAACCTTTAGTCAAGTCTGTAACATTTTTGATATGTGTGGTTGGCATTCTACCCTCCTGGGGGAAGGGGTGACATGTTTCAAGGGGTGTTTGTTTGCGGTGTGTGCATTTCCCCTTTGTAATTGTGGTGTTTTAAGTTCAATGTCCTTCAGCAGCTTTATGATGTAGGAAACTGATGAATCATGTTGAATACATGAGTTTGCATTTTAAAAAAATTGCTATAATAAATGTTGTCAACACAATATCTTTTGATTGGAGCAAGTATGGGTGTCCATCTTCGCACCATAGATGTCACTCAAGTAGGCTGCGGATGAGTTCGGAGGAGAGTCGTGTGGCATTTGTCAAAGGTCAAATGGGTCAAAATAGGCAAAAATGGAGTTAAATTACTATAAACCTTATCTGTTGTGGTAGGATGATGAAACTTGGTGGGTGTGGTCAACATTCAGTGCTGAAATTTATGAAGGTCATTTGAAGGTCATGCAGGGTCATTCAAGGTAAAATCACTAAACTTCCCATGACCGACATACGACCTCGTCCTCGTTCGTTATTAATACAAAAAAACATAAGAAATAACCCTTCCAGTGGAGTTGATTCTTCAACTCCAACGGTTTTGGAATAAGAAAATATTCCTTGACAATATATAAAAAATTCAGAATTTTTCATCAAGATTTCGCTTTTACGTACATGTTAAACCAACGGCGATGTCTGAAATCGGGATTTCTTGGCCGCCCTCCCCTGTTGCAAACGGCTTTTAACAAAAGCGCCCTCACGCTAAATTTTGACCTAAAACGTCAATTTTTAAGAAATCGCAATGTCCAATTTCATGCAACTTCAAAAATCAGCTATCTTGAGCTCATTTACGGGTCATTCCATGCCAAATCAACAAATTTGTTGAAAATCTTGGCTGGTCACCCACTCAGAATTTGCTAAAAATCATTTCTAGCATAGCTCTATAAATATAATTAACACATAGTATGCAAAAAAAATAGCACTCAACTCCAAGCGGTTTCCGAATTACGGCCTGTTGAAATTTGACCCAGACCCCCCTTTTTGCCTTCCCGAGTCGCGCCGTTGGATTTCTTGCATTTTTGGAGGCCATATCTCAAATTTGGAAAGAGATATTGAGCTCAAAATTGTTACCTAGGGTAACTTTCACCCAATAAAACAGAATCTGGCCTTTAAAAAGTGTATCTCATCTAGTTAGGAAGATTTTAAATCAACCAATTACGGGCGCGTTTACGATCCAAACAGGCGCATACATGAGTGCGTACCGTACACTGCAGCACATGCGATATATAGCCAGTAGCAATGGCAAACCCTGCGAAAAGGAGAAAATAAACTCCTGGGCAGAGTATAGTGGAGGTACATAGGCTCTGTAGGGTTTTAAGCAGAGGGTGATTGAATCCTACAATGCACCAGTTTTGGGAAATTTCACCTCAATAGGGGTCATGTGATCTCACAAAAATCCTATTCTTAATAGAGGTGGGCTATAGAAGGTCAATGTTTCAGATCACTTCGAACACAGGCTCGTTTGATGACTTTAATCGCCCTGATCCAACTTTCGAAGAAAAAAAAAGTGCGAAAATCAGGGTGCCCCGTCAAAAAATCCAAAATAGTCGCCAAATTGTCAAAAAATTGATTTTTGACCATAACTCGATTTATTTGTTCCAATGCTTAATTTTGGTGGCAATACCCATGTTTTGGGGTATTAGGAATCAATGCTATGACCAACTTTCATTCACCATAGCCTTTCGTTTTCTTGAAAATGCTGTCTTTGCTTAAAATTGAGCTCTGAGGGCGCTTTCCAATTAAAATGCGCATCCGATTAATAATAGTGATTTTATTCAAAAAGTTGAAGAGAGTTTTATTATGAACACTTGCTGAAAATTTGACTTGCGTGGTGTTTGTGGTTTTGCAAGTGTAGGCTATTTAATGTCATAAAAATGCCCTCCATTGAAACCCACACGTAAGAAAGTTCGTGGACCCCTGTGTATTCCAATGAGTGTTTTGTCAAATTTTATGACAATTGATGCCACAGGAAAATGGTAAGTGTTACACAGCTCTAATCTTCAGAAAATGATGAATCACCAATTCTGATGATGACCCACCAGTTAAAATTTAAAACTTTTGATATGATATGCACTTTTTGGGGAAAGCGCCCTCGCAGTCCAATTTTAGGCTGAAACTGCCATATCGAGAAAACGAAGTCGTGGTGAGATAGAAATTGCATAGAATGATTCCTTGTAGGCCAAAACATGGGTATTTGCCACAAAAATTAAAGTGAATAAACAAAAGCTTATCAAGTTATGGTCAAAAATATGATTTTTGGCCAATTTGGCGGCCATTTTGGATTTTTCGTTGGAGCACCCTGGTTTTCGCACTTTTTAATTTTTTTTCTTCGAAAATGGGATAAGCATCATTAAAGTCAGCATTCTAGCCTGTGTTCGAAGTGATCTGAAACTATGACCCAAATATGACCCTCTATAGCCCACCTCTATTCTTAACACATAAAAAACGTGACTTTTACTCTAATTTTAGCCTACAAAACGTTAGTACTTACAGGCCTTCATTTATGAAAATAAGAGGAGCTCTGTTAATAATCTCCTGGATTCATTCCTGGATTCATTTAGGAGCAAAACAAGGGCTCAATTAGTTGCATGTCATAACAAAAGCACAGGCCTTTCAAGTAATAAAGAGCTCAACTTTTGGAGCTCCTGAAAGACTGCTCAGGAGAGCTGTAGGAGCTCCGGAGCTATAGCTCTCCTCAGAAATGAAGGTCTGTACCTAGGGAATTTTTCGCATGTTCATGGAATGTCGTCTGGTTCTTAAGTTTTTGGAACACTTTTTATCCCTAAGTACTGATGTATGTTTAGTACAGAATAGTATAGGCACATTGAAATGCATTGTGGGATTGACTCATTGAAACACCCTCTGGGTTTTAAGTAAAAATACCCACATTGATCTTCCAGCCTACATGTACTTGCATTTTACATACATGACTTTATCACAATGTCAGAACTGCAAGAGTTGCATCTTACCCAGGTGAAATATTAAATAGTGAAAATTAAGTGATTTAAAGGGGGATGGCCCGATTTAGGTCTATAAATTTTCCCTCTTGATAGAATGGCATTCACTCCAAAACCCCATCTGTAAAGTTTCGCGCCAAAATTTCAACCCATTTTTAAGTGAGAGCTAAAAACGTGATTTTGTAATCCCCATAGAGTACTGTGTAAAATTAATATTGGTCGACCAAATGGGGCATATTTTCGCCCATAACATCCAAACCAAACAACCTTCAGCCCTAAGATTTCACAGGGTAAATGAGAAAAATAGTAGCTTTCATCTGATACCAAAATTTCGACAACTTCCGGTAAAATCTGGGGTCCCTGGGGACGAGGCTTTTAGCGATCGGGCCATGGACCTTTAATTTAAACACAAAAATCTTAATGAATTTTTCACATGATGCTAACCACAAACCAATCTTTGGAGTGATCAAATTTGGCTCTGGCTCAGTACTATAAAGTCTAGATTGTGATACTTTTTTTCTTTTTTAACACAGGTGGTGTGCACCAGAATGGACAGTGAAGCTGGTGATGTACTTCGGTTTGACCTAAAACTAGAGAAGTATGAGTTCAGTTTAGGAGTCAAACCATCAACAGATTGTAAGCACTTTTTGTAGCAGAAGTGAATGCTATACTGGAGTATGATCCTGACAACTTTGAATATGGGCAGCATAGTATGACCATGAGTGAAGGGTTGGCAATGGTGTATTCAGTAAGTTTGAATGAAAGAGTGTGAGTTTTGATTTTCAAAGTTAAAATACTTGCCTACATTTTTTCAAGTATTTCAAGCATCTATACTACTACTACTACAAAAAAAAATGATCTGTCTGTCTGGATGAAAAAAAAACCCTGATCTGTCTGTCAGGCTAGATGCATTTCGTTTTGCTTTGACATATGGAGCTGATATTTGGCATGAAGATGGGGGGAGTCTGAGGTTTGTTATCAGGGTTTCAGAGTGACCCAAAAGTCATCAATTGGCAGCTTTAGAAATGCCCTGTGACCACAAAATTTGGTCAAAAGGACCGCTTACCAAAGCACAGAATAACTCTGAGGTCAGAGGTCATCCAGCTGGGCAAGAAAGCCAGGTAATCATGAAAGCAGTGTGACCGCTTAGTATTTTTTAAAAAAATACAAATTTGAAATCGTGATTTGTTCTTTGAAAATATGTGGCAAAAAGGTGCGAATTATTACAGTTTTGGCACCTGGAGTAATGTGTAAAGTAAACCAAATGCTATTTGAGGATAAAAGAAGTACAAGTGATAAAGTATCTGTGATGTATTGTTGGAACTACATGTCCATGTACATATATGTAGAATTCCACATTTCAAAATTAATCACATTTTCAACTTCTGTACGTGGCATGTAGTTCTCAGATTTAGAGAGAAATGGCCACATGTAAGCTCAATGCATTTGAAATCTAATGTGAAAATAAACTAAAATTTGGGAATAAGCATTTAAAGGGGCTTGTTCCGATTTATGTGTATTGTGTTCTCTACCTGATATCCTGGCACTTGCACATACACCCCATTAAGTACCGTGGGAAACAAACTTGCAGTTTTGATGGTAGACGCAATAATGCATGTTGCAAAGCCCCATTCAATACTAATATTGATGGTTAACCACTAAAACGGCGGTTTTTTGTTTATATCTTGGGAATGAAATGGATTTGAGGGCTCAAATTTCAGGACGAGAATGAGAAGAATACGGCCTTTCATCTGATATCAAAATTGATACTACATCCGGGTAAATCAGGGGGAAGGGGTCCCAAAGACGATCGGAACACGCACCTTTAAAGGGGGATGGTCCGATTTAAGGATATGAAGTTTTCATCTAAGTTGATAGATTGCCCTTCACTCCAAAACCCCATCTGTAAAGTTTCGCGCTGATATTTCAAACCGTTTTGATGCGAGAGCTAAAAACATGGTTTTGTAATCTCCATAGAGTACTTTGTAAAATTAATATTGGTCGACCAAAATGGGGCACATTTTCGCTTATAACTTCCAAACCAAACATCCATTGGGTCTAAGATTCTTCAGGGTAAATGAGAAAAATAGTAGCTTTCTTCTGATACCAAAATGTTGACCACTTCCGGTAAAATCTGGAGTTTCTGGGGATGAGGCTATAGCGATTGGGTCATGGACCTTTAAGTAAATATCTGTTTTACAATACATGTATGTATGTAGTGTACACGTATGTATGATGAGATACAAAATACACAGGCTTGCATAACACCATCCATTGTATCTTTCTGTTCTTTCAGTCATCTCCAGAAAGCAGTGAAACTTCTTTGAGCAAATCCCCAGCAGTTACACCAACAACTGTGAGTATTACCATTAAATTGGCGGGAATTATTCGGTTGTTATCATTCCGCGCTTAAAAGTAAGCCAATATACTCTAGGGTTAGCACGGAATCTCTTGTACCACGCAAAACACACACTGCGTCTCTTGCGTTGTCTTGCGCTTACATTATTCCATATCAATTTGCACTGCTAAGAGGCCCGCGCCTATTTGGTGGTATTCCAAGTATAGATGAAATCTGCAAATTAGTATTTTGTGCCTGTAAATGGACAGGAATTACCACACAGCTGCCTATGGGGCAGCGTGATACAGTCAGTCGCTGATGTCAACATGCACTGCCAGAATCAACTGAAATTGTTCTTGAGGATATAAGTGAACTATATGTACAATGATGAAGGTCCTGGGATCACAAAATGCATCTTTAAAAATGACATTCAAGATCCAGTAGAGGGCCAACAAGCATTTTCATTTCGAGCAAGTACTGTACTGACCCTAGTGTAGACCCACATGTTTAAATCTGATATTAGCTTGAATTTAGGGGGTGGGATTATAATGGGATCTCCAACATAACATAAAACACACAAGCACCAAAATGTCAGCAGTTTAAGGTTGACTTATTTGGATATTATCAAGTGGCAAATGAAATGTGTGATCAACAAAGACCTTTAAATGGATTGAAGCAAGGCCATAATTAATTATCATGAAAAAAAATCACAAGACAGTACCAAACAGTAATGAGTATAACAATAATTGCATGTAATCTAATGCCCTCAAGCAAAAAACAAAACCTTACAGTGGGATAGCAATTTTCTATTCTAAAGATTCTTTCAAAACTGGGGGTGGGATTATAATCGATCATGGGAGTATACTCGGGTCAGTATGGTATTTTTGTTTGTGATCCACATTTGTATCCGGACATACATAATTTGCTCTAATTATAACAGCCATGGCTAAAGCTAGGATAAAAGCAAAATTCTTGTTTGGTAATTTATTTTCAAAGCATGTTTACAGTATTGTTGGTAAGCTTTGGTACTTGTGATAAAATCAGTGATTCGGCAAAAGCGTAGTTTGGGACCCTTCAAGGTTTACAGGCTAAATACTACTTAAATTGCCCTAAAATCAATCTACTCACCGTAAGAAAACCGTTTTTTATCCGATGACTGCTTTAGAATACATTTTTGTTTTTAAATAATCCTTAAATTGAGGGTAAATCATCTAAAACAGTCACTTTCCAGCTAGTGATAACCACATAAACACTCTAGTGAGTATTGCATAGTCTAGCGTGTGCATATTCTATGCCAAAACACACTTTACCCAATCGGAATGCCCCTCGGTTGTCCCTGAACTTTATGACCAATCGGGGATGGGTTACCAGTTAGTTCGGCCATTTCAAGATGGCGTCTTCACTTTCGAAGGGGTTTGTTTTTACTCACAAAGTCTCCTGTGTTTCTTCAAAACTATCTGTTTTCAGTATTAACCCTGTTTTCCAGTAACGGAATATTCATGTTATCGATGTAGGGGAGTTTATTGATTTTGTATACATGTTGGTGTCGTTCAGGGCAGAAATGTTGCCGATTTGGGCGATTTAAAAATTGTTTTTTATCCCCATAATTAACCTCATTGTGTAGTAAGTGGCTCTTACTCCTCTTTCCCAAAAGCTTTAACCTTGTGGAAGTGTTCCCAGGGCTATCTAATCGAGTCTGGTTGATTAGAATGGATTAGAAAAATTTTTTTCATCCCAAAAGGTTGTCGAGTCACCCTAAACTACAGTATTACAGTGATCACTTGAAAGGTCAAAATATGAAGTTACAAACTTAAACGTGAAGGATAAGTATTATTACCAATATTTAAGTTATTTTGGCAGAGGATAAGTCTATACAATTCTCTTAAGTTATGTTTCGCTTACTAAAAATTGAAAGAAAAGAAGAAGAAGAAAAAGCTGTATCAAAGGAATTTCCATTTACATGTTCTATTAAAGGCTGATCAGAGATTTGGAAGATAAGATTTGAGTAGGAATTAAAATAAGTCATCCAGAACTAAAGATAGTCGCCCTAAAATGTTCAATTCCAAAAGTTAGAGATGAATTGGATTTTCCGTTTTTCATGCAGTAAACATTTATGCACCTGTGTGTATAACACTGCCATAGGATAACGTGTTGGATAACAACAATTTCTGGCTCCGGAATTTTATTAACACAATTGTGATTGGTTCTAGAGGAGGAACTGTTTTGAACTTAGTTAGTCACACACTGATTAGTCAACATTTGTACATGCAAAAAACATGATGTTGTTTGAAAATGGAGTGGGCCTCATCGGGAAAATCGTCTGCGTCGGCCTTTAGTGTCCATATGGCAGATAGTATTAATATGAATAAATATCCAATTCTGTCTTATAAGTTTGCTTTTCAGTTCTAGCAATTCTTAGGGATGTTAGATAGCTATGACTTGTAATAATGCTTGATTTTGTTTTTGTTTTTTTATTTTCTGATTTAGCAAATCATGTTTAGTGCCTAAAGACACTTAAGTGATTCATCCGAAAGAGGCTGAAAATATTGAAATTCCGCAGAGATGGTTTCAAAGTGAAAGTATAAGTCCGTTTAGAAAACCCTCATAAGTTACTTCTTCAACTGAAGAATTAACAGAAAGGACGCAAACTGCAGTTGTCAAAGAAGATATGAATATCCATGCCGTGGTGTGTTGTAGTAAGGGTTTCGAACGGACAGGAATTGATAATAATCGATTTGTCCGATTAGTTCTTCTGGCCCTATCATTTATAGAATAGTTGGTGGGGTACTGTACTTGTTACAGACATGCAAAAATTTGATTTTTTGATGCTTTTTTTTACAGGTTTGTATCTTGATGGATATTTCTCGCAAAAAGGACTTTTGGAATGTAGAGTAGGGGAATTGTATTTTGAGCATAAATGTGAGGAATTGTCGTAACTATTGACAATTCCAATGTATGGAATAAAACTAGAGATCTTAATGTCGCCCTTGATGCTCAAATATTGTAAAATCACCGAGAGTTTTCATAACACACATTTTTGGGGGGGGAAAATTGCCCAGGGAAAAATTCCATGGTCTACTTCCACAATTTCTCCAGCCAAATTGATGTGATCTGTTTTGAACTTAGGAAAAAACATCCAAACGATTTGTCTTGTACTAATTATAAACCCTTGTAAAGAACATCCCAAAATGTTATTCCATGGCAACACACACGCACAACACAACAACACCACAACCCCCACACACCCAGATATAACACACCCCACACACGTGTGTGTTGGGGGGTGTTTGTGTGGTGTGGTTAGATATTCTATTTGGTTTAAGTATCCACAGAGGGGCATATGAATATTGGATGTATATGGCAAGGTTTTTGAGGAAAATGTTAAGTTTTCTGCAGCATGATTAACTACATAATCTTAGGCTTACATACAGCCTGCCCATTACACAACTCATAGACCATGAATTAGTCAGTCTCCCAATAATAACAGGTTATTATCAATATAAGGTTATATTATTAATATATTATTTTACTCATTTCATTTTTACTATTCACTCTAATGAAACAAGTCCCAAAATTTGTTCTCTCTGCCACCCCCCCCAAAAAAAAGACTTTATAAAATCACGTCTTCTAATAGGATTTAGCAGAATTAATGGGCTTATTCTTTAATTCCCTGATGTTCTTTTTCAATTTAAAGGTAAAAATGTCACAGATGTGTACATGCTGCAGTGCTGATTATTCATTTCAAACATGTAATAGCTCATTGACCAAAAGCAGATTAAAGCTTAATGTCATATAGGCCTACAATAAAATTTATTACAAAAAAATGCAAAATGTCTATAAAAATATTAACATAAAATGGGATTGCTTAATTTTTGCAAGGGACACCAACAATCAAAAATAAAATCACTACACACAATACCCCCCCCACACACACACACACGCTATAATGTAAGCTTATCAGAAAATGTGGCAGTATAGGCCTCTGTATGGATTTAAAATAGGCCTGTAAATATAGTGCCAAAGGGCAAGAGAGACATTGTTCCATTTGAAATGAACAACACACACACACAAATGCAATTAACCTATTATGCACACACACCACATAAATGTGGCAGTATAGGCCTACACTTAGGCCTATAATATATAGAGAATACTATACACATTTAGACTAATAACTATCATGAACATGTAAATTACCTTTCTCTTCCTTCCATTTGGCTATCAGTCAGTTGTTTTCCGTATCTCCTCTTCCATCACTACTCTATTCCACTTTGAGCTAGTTTGCACTCCATCCACAAAATCCAAGATTCACATCTAAAACTTTTCCACTTCCCCTCTGCAACAACTGCTATTTTATCTCCTTTATCAAATATTTCAGTATTAGACATAGAAATATTCTGCTCTATCTTGACCAACAACAGTAAACGCCATACTCTATGTAGCAAATGACTTTAACTCTACTAATATTTACAATACTAATATTTACAAACAACTATACACCCATGCCTTGTAAATCTATCAACAATTCCCCTGGCTAATATAAGGTTGAGCGGGGTCAGCAAACCTGTTAACACAATAAACCAATTATGGTATAAGTGGGCGGTTCTAAATTTGTGGTGGTTGACAGAGTTGTCCAGAAAAAGGGTTCACACACGGTCAGGGAATTCCCAAAGGATACCACTTTTTGGCAGTTCGTTTTCAAGGTTTCTCTGACTCTGTTTCTGTCATGTAAACAAATATTGCCAGCTTTGAGGGGCATGGTAAAAGTTATAGGTCCAAAGTGATCTCAAAAACCATACTTTTCCCCGAAGCATATTTGAGGCCCATCATCGAGGGCCTATAATTTTTATCATGCCCCCTCAAAGCAGGCAATATGTTTTATTTACAAAATTTAAATATTTCTGTCATATAATTTGGTTAAAGCACACTATAGCTCCATTTACTTGATGAGCAGATGCATACAATTTGGCCAATAATTCATCGAGTTCTGAATTCAACAGCTTGAGCACATCATCAATATCTCCATTTCTAGATGCAGCAAGATATTCCTTGAATATTTTTGTAGCACACTTCACCTGTTTTTTGTGTTCTTGCAATCAGCTGCCTCTGATGTCAAACAGTCCTTGTTATGTCAAACAGTCCTTAGCTTCCTCTTCATCAAAGGCAATCTGCTGTGATTCAGCTATATAATTCATGCAAAATTACTGGTTTGCTTACTGACTTGGCGATGGGTGAAGAGAGGTGGTCTGCGATTAGGTCATATTAAGCAGGGGGTAGGACATACCATCCTAACAGCAACAGACTGAATTCAACTTGGCATCAACATTCGGCGCGACTCGAGTGCTAGTCCTTTCAAAGTCTTAATGGTAGGAAACGACTTGCCCGATTTGGGCATTGGTGATTTCTAAACGGTAATTTGGGGATCTGCTACGTGCATTTACTATGGCAGTCTCTGTCTCAGTTGCATTACAGAATCTCTTCTTAAGCCTTAGCTCGGTACATCTTAGTAATATCATGATAATTTTGGAATAAAATATTGACTTCAAAATCCGTTGGGGTTAGTGAGTGAATTAACCCCGCTGCAAAATAGTGTTAATTTCCAATA
Organism: Ophioderma brevispina; assembly: GCA_023653785.1. Classification (NCBI taxonomy): domain Eukaryota; kingdom Metazoa; phylum Echinodermata; class Ophiuroidea; order Amphilepidida; family Ophiodermatidae; genus Ophioderma; species Ophioderma brevispina. Next base: position 45,943 of record JAMKCH010058523.1, on the reverse strand, counting down.
AAGGCTATGCCTGGTCATGAATATTTAAATCTAAATGACTGTTAGTCAAGTCTGTGTGTAACCATTCCATATGCATAAGAGCGCCCTCTTTGAGAAAGACTAGCGCTCTGGTTACGCCTGAAGTTGATGCTGTTTTGAATTCGCTGTTGCTGTTAGGTTGGAATGTCATACCACCTGTATCCATCCCACCTCGCTCTGATCGGCCGAGGGCTTCGCCCTAGACACGTTCCTCCGACGATCCTGTCACTGTTAATGGACAAATTTTGAGGCGTCTTTCACAAAGACAACTGTTACAAGATTATTGTACTAAACTGTATGTCATATAGATGGGGCCAACAGTAGTGGAATGAATTGGTATAGCTTCATTGATCAATTATTGATTTCTACCATTCGTTATTTTAATTGCTGTTGTTTATGATCCTACAACAATCCGTGTGATTCTAATAATTAATGAAATAAACACCAATTCAGGTCACATGTTTCATTTAGTCAAGTGATAGTTTTGGATCTTCTAAAACATTTTTACATGCAGGAAAGGCAATTATGAAAACAAGAATGTGGGCCAGTACAGGCGAGGAATGGAAAGAGTGTGAGTATACTGATGTCACACGTCCCTTTATCCTGCGTAGTATTCCAGATGACATTCCACAAATTGTTCTGCCATCCATAACCAAAACCAAGCCTGATTCATTCCTGCCAGAGCTGCCAAAACTTAGGAAGTACCCCTGGTTTAAGGAGCATCATGAACAGGAATGGATAGATACCATCAACAAGCTAAAAGCAGCAGGTTAGTGAAATGTGAATTTCCCAATTGGATGCTAATTGCAAACATAGATCCAACACTTTTGTGCTCAGTGTGCTTTATTGTTTCTATGAACACGTACAGGTAGGTGCCGCATTCGTGGTCCGATTTTTCAAATGTTGCTATCTCCCTCACATGGAAGCATATCACCATTAATATACATGTAGTGTTTTCATATAGATAATACACCCAATAGATTTGTTACCTTGTATTTGGCTACAGAAATGTCTCAGAAATGAAAGCAAAAGGTGATTTTGATTTGCTTATAATTCAATATGAAACAGGCTGAATTTTGTATTTGCTCACATGTTTACAACTTTTGAATGTAACAATTATTGTATCAAAGAAATAGTTATCAGCTTCATCCTTTCAGATGGTGACATTTTTGATAGAAAGCTTCACATCAGTGCAAAAATTGGGGCTTTCAATTTTTCTCTCATTGCACATTTTAAAGGTGCATTTTGTGATCCTAGCACCTTCATTTTTGTTTAGGGTTTACTAGATATCCTCAAGAAAAGGATATTTCTAAAATTTCAGTTGCTTCTGATGCTGCATTTTTATGTTATGAGGGACTATTCATATCTCGCTGCCCCATAGCTTAGACCTGTTTTATTGATATTAATCATTTGAAGCCTAACATGCTTGTTCTTATTGTCTTGGAGACCCCAATTTACCTGGAAGTAGTATCACTTTTGATATCAGATGAAAAGGCATATTTTCTCATTGTCTTCCTGTAATTTTGGCTTTCAAATCTATTTCTTAACCAAGATAGTCTCCACAAACTGAAATTTTTAAATTGACCGTCTAAATTTGCACAGTAATGAATAGGGCATTGCACTATACTATGCATTGTTGCTACTACCCTCAAAACTGCAAGTTTGTTAACCACAATTCTTGATGATCAGTGTTTGCAAGTGTCAGGCTTTTCATATCAAGTAGAGAAATGATGGACAAAAAAAAACACACAAAAAAAACAGAACAAGCACCTTTAATTGCGTAATGTGCTTACCTTACAGAAAACTAAACTAGGCAATGCACTAAATGTTGTCTGTGCAAGAGCCAGGCTGCATCTTTTCAAAAACCCAATAATATTTGAATTTTTTTGGTTATTTTAACAGCAAATGGTGAAGAAACCGATGTACGCTTCCCCCTCCATGACATCTGTTTTGATAGTCAACATATGCCAGTGAGCATATCACAGCAACCAAATGCAGTCCAAACCCAGACCAAGAGACCATTGGAACCAGATGTGGTAGTAAGTAATTTATAGCAGAAACTAAATTGATCACAAGAAAATAAACAGGGTGCTTTTCTGCACCATATTGTTCAATGTTCTAATTGTACAATGAAGTGCTACGTAAACTTAGATAGAAAATGGGATTGCACCAGAACTTCCTCTTTTGGATTTAACCTGGGTTGAACACAGATTTTTAAAATAAATTTTTTTATGGGTTTTCTAGATTGGAAATGATTTGAGCTTTTGCTGGTTGTACAGTGGCTATAATTGTTCAGAGTTATTTACCATGCGCTGAGCATGACATGTACCAACACGGAAGTGAATGCCGATTGGCTTGTTGAAAAGGGCAGCCACCGCATTGGTGAATCGCACATAAGACTGCCAGTATAGGCTTCCATCCCTTTCACACAAATATTAAACGTGCATGTTGCCCACCTCTGGACAATTCTGACAGCAACTGTAGAATTAATAGTGTCTATGTGGGCTCCAATATTTTTTATTATACATTTGAAATTTGTTGTTCTGTGCGCCATGGATTGGGATCACACTATGAGTGATAAATAGCTCATATGTCAAGCATTTTGTGCAAGTCCATTTCATACATGCATTACATATGGGTAATTTGAATTTCTAAATCATTTCTGCCTAAAATGTTTACAATACCTTTATCATACTACCGATCACAAACTGCTTACCCCATTTTCTCACTATTTTTTAATTCTCAATTTAGTGAAATTATTTTCAAAAATGTTTTCAGGAAAAATTTAATGAACATTGCATGAGGTTTGGATCTGAAATTAAACCTACCTAATGGGCCATAATTTATATGCAAATGTGATGCTGAAATGGGGTTTGAAGGATTGGTATTTTATATTAACATTATAAATATGAGTTGACATTTTTCTATGATTTCTATAACAGGTTCAGGTTGGTCCTAAGAAGAAACGAAAAGAAGAGCAAATTAATGCGATTGAGCCTGGGAAAATGGTGTGCGTGTACTCTGACGAATATCCGAATGATTGGCCGCAGGTTGCTGAAGTAGTAGAATACCCTAATGATTCTGAATTCATGACAGTAAAGTGGTACCATGCAAGCTATACGGGGTATTGCTACGTCTTTAAAAAAGTGGAAAAGGGCAAAAGAATTGAATGGGTAGAGGACGTTAGAAAGGATGATGTTATCTCAAATTCTTTTAATTTGCTTCCCAGCACAAAGTTGCCAAAAAATGTAGTGGATTTGTTGAAGGTAAAAGAAAAAGATATCTTTACCTAAGATTTGGCACCTTATTTCAACTTACAAACTTGGCATCTTTTATCAGATGATCATTCATATTTGTAATGCATTGCTGTGTTGAAAGATTAAGGAGAGTTGTTGTATGACAGTCTGATTCATATGGTAAAAAGTGATATTCTATATAATAAGTGTAGAGAAATTGTAGATCAGCAGTGGTGGACCCATGATTGTCAAAGCGGTGGTCCAAAGAAGAGTTAAAGAGGCTCATTTTCAACCAAAAATTAATGGTTTTTTTGAGAAAAATCATTCCAGAGTGGTTATATTGCAAAATCATTCCACTTCTGCGGAGTTATTGACTTGGACATAATCATTTCAGGTGAGAACTAACACAAGTGCAAGCATTGCAACTACCAGTTATGCAAAAATATGGGTTTAAAAAAATCGAGGGTGCACTCCTTTCAAAATGTGCCAGTGTCTTATCAAGCAGCACGTTGTACTGGTTCTCATAAGTTATCGATGTTCTTCATGTCCATTTTGCTCAGAAGGACCTCTGAATTCATGTGTCACATGGGCGAAAAAAATACATTGGTCATTGTTGAACAAATTACTACCCCTAAACTCCCTAGCTATGTTTTCAGAAAGTGTTTCAAACTACTGTAAACTTGGTCAATGGGTTTGACCATGTTTTGCACATGCCTTAAAGGTGCTCCACCCAATTACAACATGGATTGTCTGTTTTGTAGGAAAGGCTATCGTAAAGCATAAAGCAATTTAAAAATTCCAATATGAAAGTAGCTTACTAGCTTCTACTCTTACACCCAATTATGAAAATGGCTAGACTGACCAAAAACAAAACTTTTGTTATTCAACATGTTAACCCCTTCCCTCTGCACTCTCTGAGGGATATGGCATTCAGTTGTAGAACACTGATTGAATAACTAGATGACTGAGGCAGTTTAGACAGTTATCATAAAGATTTGGGGCCCAGGGTCCTGCAATATGTTGTATAAAATAGGTTTAATACAAATCAACCATTAATTGTCAATGGCTGGTATTCTGAAATGGAGTCTAACTTCAGACCCACGTTTAAGCCAGGATTAGTCCTATATGAGTGGACCTTTTTTACTTCCAACATACCCTAAAGATGTGCTTTAACAGGTGAGAAATTTCCTTGTGGATGGGCTCCCATCCACGAGGAATTTTCTCACCTGTTACATTTAACTTTCACAGTATTTTGAAAAGAAAAAAGGTCCACCCATGTAAGACTAATCCTGGTTTAAACCCAGGTCTAAAGTTAGACTCCCTTTCAGAATACCAGCCAATGTGGCTAAAGTAACTTTTGAAATGAAACACTTGTAAGAAACAGCTGTTGTTTCTAAATGGAGGCAAAACCCAATAAATGAAAAAAGTATGGTGGGGCAGTATGACAAACATTTCTGCAAGACTACCAAAGGTCATGTTTTTATGAGCCATGTTTTGCATATACCTATGTGTGAAATAAGGCAAGACTTGTGGAACGAGAACTGTCTTGTCTTCTATATTATACTCGGGACAGAAACCCTTTGACGAGCGCGTACTACTGGGTTCTCTGCGTATTTACACCAGAAAAAATGCACTTGCCTCTGATTAGCAATCTGCTATTGCTGGATTACCAAACATGCATGTGCGCCGATAGCTCTGCCCCCTTTTACAACCAGGAAGTATGCACTCATCAAAGGGGTTCTGATACCAACATTCCTCAATTTGATACTTAGAGTTTAAACAAGAAACTTGATGCACCTTTTCCCAAAGGCTTTTTAATGCAGCTGTTTTCTGATTAATGGTCATGCATGCAAGGACAGATTAACATAGCTTTAAAGCTTCTGTGTGTTAAAAATGTTAGCCCTGCACTTAATGGGATGATACTCCCATCTGCATTGACCAAGTGAAGAACATTTTTGGAACTAGACTACTTTGTAGTCCTTATATTTGATGTATCACCAAGTTATATTCTAAATGCCAACCATGTGTTGGATCGGGGAGAACAGGAGAAATGGGAAACAGACAAGAACAGAGCAAGGGTAAAAGAGGGACAAGATTGGATTGTGTTCTTGTTTTGTGCTCTTTAGTTCATTAAAGTGCACTTAGTTGTCAGTCTTGTCCTTCCCTTTTACCCTTGCCCCCATCCTGTCTTATTTGCCATTTGTCCAGTCCTTCCCACACAAGATTGGCACACCTTTGTTCATTTACTCAGGGTGTCCACCTGTATCAATTTGACTCCTTGCATGGTTTTATACCTCATCGTTTGGATTCACCATTACTTACTTGCAGTGCTACATTTCTGTATATGTTATAGCACATATAAAGTCAGTGACTTTAAAGATAGTGTCCCAAGTGCTAGCAGGACATTTGGAAAGCCATCTAAAAAAATAACCAGTAAAGGTTGGGCTTGTTTCAATTCATTTAGATGACTTTTCATGCTGATTCTGAATATGCCCTGGAAAATAAATAATGTTGACCTTTTTGAAATAAAAATAAAAAATTGACAAATATGGATTATTGAGCGACTGTATTGAACAAAGGATTAACTATAAAGTTGTAGCTGCAAAACCACATCTAGGTCAGGCGTGTGCCTAGTGCAGCTTCGTACCTTAGCCAACTAGTACAAACTATTAAAATACTGGATTACTGTATTATGAAAGCATCACATTAGTGGACAACAAAGTAATCTCCATAGTAATCTAAATATGAACATCCACTCATATTCACTTAGTTCATTTTGCATATTTGATGAAATCAAGATTTTTGTTGCCAGAGGGAGAGAGCTGAAGGGACTTGTCAATCAGTAGAAGATAGACTGATAAGTCCATATGTGCCAAATAGTTAGACCAGGTTTAAAGTTAGACTTGGTCTAAGTCAAAATTAGTTTTGTGCAAAATTAATAGTTATTTAACCTTTCCTTCATAAAATGACTTGGAAATTTTAAAGATTAAACTGCAAATTTCAAGACTACAAAATAAATCATGTCAATGCAAAGATAAATGTGCTTTCTGGTGGGACTAAATTACACTTACTCTTTTGTGCATACAGACAATAGAGTTTGGAAAATTGGAACAGTACGTGTGTGAAGTGGCATTTTGTGATCCACATCACGTCTTGAAAATAGTAGCTTTCTTCTGATACCAAAAGTTTGACCACTTCCGGTAAAATCTGGGATTCTGGGGATGAGGCTATTATTGATCGGACCATGGACCTTTAGGCAATATTAATCTTCCTAGAGATAAAAGAAGTGCGCACACATACTTGCCAGTTTTCAATCTTAGTTAACACTTTGTCGAAATAAAGAGATTTTCCCAGATGAAAAACTGTATTTTTCTTGTCTTGAAATTTCAGCTTTTAAATCCATTCCGTTCTCAAGATAGACAAAAAATTGCCGTTTTAATGGTTAATCATCAATATTAGCACAGTAGTGACTGGGGCTTTTCACTATGCATTATCGCGTCTAGCATCAAAAGTGCAAGTTTATTTCCCATGGTGCTTGGTGGCCAGTGTATACAAGTGTCAGGCTTTCATATCAAGTAGATAACACAATAGACTAAAATCGGAACAAGCACCTTTAAGTCGCCCATTGGTGAATGGCTCAGGTGCACATATCAAAAAAATAATTTATAACTTGGCAGTCCCCGGGTTTCGTGATCACCTGGCCTTTTTTTAAAGCACTACTTGTTTGAAAACCATTTTTTGCGATTACCCAGCTTGTATGGCGCATATCCACTAACCAATCGAACTCGATCTGGCCTGGTCCCAGCTACACCCACCCACCAAGTTTCGTGACCGTACGACCCCCGGCCTCCGACAAAAAGTACGGACAGACAGATACACACGGCCTATTATAATAAGTTTCCAGAGCTGTAGTTGTGTTGTAAATACAATTTTAAAGGGAGATAATTATTATCTCAATCTTGATTTTCCTGTACAAACCTTACAACTGTAGGTTGAAAAGTAAAAACTAGGACTAATTATACATCTCCCTGCGTATTGCATTATTAGATTAGATTACAAATAATGCCTCTGAATTGTAAGAGGAAAATATCAAGTCCAAGATAATGTTATCTCAGGCTTTGGTTTTCTGACAACAAGCTGTGCCAAACCTGAATTGGTTTTGAAAATTTAAACAAGATCATATTATCACACCCTCCAGTATTTTGCATTATGAGTTCATATCTATACAAATTCATGGCTTGAATTTTAAAAGAAATTGACTGTATTCCTCTTCAATACGTTCAGTTGTTGAAAAGTATTGGAAAGTAGTATTTGGATGTAAGGGAAAGTATGTTGATATGCAATGTATGTTTGTGAGGATTAAGTACCTTACCCTTACAAAAAAAAATTATACCAAAATTCTGTGTATTCTGTACTTTTGGGTCCCATATTTCAAGATGGCCCTGCATGGGTGCAAGATAATAATTATCTCATCACCTTATACACCTAAGTGGTCATAAATTCTTAAATCAGTAGGCATATTCAAAACAATGCAAATTACTATGATGTCACATATATCTGATACCATATATTCCAAACTTATGTTAGAAGACTTCATCGCTTGCCATTTTTTTTTCAGTATTAGCAATTCTGTGCACAGTTATAGGATTACCATATTTTCTAGCATTCTGACTTTCAAGCTGGAGATAATAATTATCTCTCACCCTCAATTTTTTTGAACTGCTTGAATAATTTTAACTATTCAAATGTTCACTTTCTTCCATATTTTTGTTAATATATTTAGAAGGATACCACAAATTTGTATACTTGAAAAATATGTATTATTTTTAATGTTGTATCTGTAAGAATGGAGTTTAGGCTAATTTGGTGTGATTCCTTCAGAGGCTACATTATGATGTAAATATTGACCACGGGGATTCAACCACTCAGTCATGATGATGATTATGAGATATTTTATCTTGACAATCCTCCAGATGTACAATGATTTCTTTTACTCTATTTCATATAAAATGCCCATGATCATTGGGGAAACTCTACATTTATGTATGTGCCTTTTCAGATTTCTAATAAAGTTATTTTGTACGAAATATAACACAATGTTTGGGTGCTGAATGTATAGTGCTGATGTTTGATTACTCGGTATTTACATTTTGCTTTCTAAAGTCAATAGTTAAATTCTGGTGCCACCCTTTTTGCCATTAAGGCAAGCTTTTCTATGCTGCTTAAGTCGAAGATAATAATTATCCCACCTCATATGCTCCTGCAAGTGATTGATCAGTGATTGCCCAGTGATATGGAGTTGGAAAAAATTTAAATGATTTTTACCTTAAAAAATGCAAATTACACTACAAACTTATTGAGTCGCAGACATTTAAAGCACATGCAACAAATAATGGAAATCTTGTGAAATATAAAAAAAAAAGATCGATTCAAGTTGACCTTCATTACATGATGTACATTGTAGTAGAAATGCTACATGTGCAATACAAATATGAATTCGTATGAATTGATAATATTGAGGCTTTTAAAATAAACACTTCAATAAAATGCAGATATTGGGACACTCCCTAAATGCTCTGAAATTTAATTATGTTAAGCAGAGCGACTTCAAAAATGTATTGCAAAATGCGACAAAATTTTGTCCGAATTAAAAATTCTCTTGTTTTTTTTTTTGCATGATGAAGAGTTTCCTAATTTTAATTTTAAAAATTATTTAATTTTTTACTTTTTTCATTTTATTTAAATAAAAAATTAGGCACAAATGTATGCCCATATTTTGATTAAATTATATTATTTTAAAGGAAAACGTCAATATTAGAGCTGCCTTCTGTTTATATTTCAATGTTAAAAGTAAATCGATCCGTCTTCATACAGGCCAGACTTGACACCCACCGATCATACGGTCAATAGTGTGAAAGACTAATCATGGCTTGCAGCAAAACGATTGCGTAAAAAAATAAAACAGGGCGCTTCGGTTAAAACCGTCTTCTACTTCGAAAGTTAAGCATGAAAATGTGTTTTCTTCGCAAGGAACACTCCAATGAGCAGAAAACCATCTGGTACATCATATTTAGGGAGATTTCAGTATATATGTGCCGAAAGAGTCATACCAATAAATCCCTTTACATAAAATATGTTTGTTGTATAGACTGCGAAATAGTCAAATATGTTTTACACATGACCCTTTGGTGCCAGTGGGTCAAAACTGAAGGCACATACTTTTCAGTTCTTATTATATAGATAGAAATAAATGTTTTGTGTATGCGATGCCATTGTATTTTCTGGACAACTATGTATTAGTGGCACTAACACATAGTTTGTTCCGAAAACCGGAAAATACAAACACATTATTTGTATAAAAAGCTTCAAAATCGTTCTGATAATCAATTTACACGCGTTTTTCCCGTATTTAAACGCAATTAATACGTAAGGCAATTTATGAGATTATAATTCAGTTTAAAATAAGCAAATTTGTGGAAATCGGATTGTTGAAATAGTTTTGGCTACATAGTATCAGAGTAAAACAATGGGTCAACCAATGTGTATATAACTACGTTATCCATTGCAATTGAGAGTGTTAGACGATTCAACCAGATGTAAGATTAGAGCTGGACAGCAGCAAATTAACTCAAAAACCTCGGTGTCTTCGGGTCAGCCGCGGCTTACAAGATTTTATCTGGGATACTTCAGATTCGATTGAGGAGGGACATTTGAAAGGGGTCAAATAGTACCTTCTAATTCATCAAAAGAAGGAGAGAGGGCTAAAGTCGGAGTTGAATTTAAACGCAACAAAATTCAGTACGAATTCAATATCAAACAAGAAGAGAGGAATAGAAAGCTTTGGCTAACATTTGAGAGGGACGGCAGTCCTGCGGTTCCGGTGTGGTATTTACAACGGTGTTTGTGAGTCTGTGTCACCAGGACCTGCGACAGATATATCAAACCATATTGAATTGCATCATATAACTAGCCCATATCCAAGAAGTTTTTTTTTGGTCTTCGTTAAAGGAAAATTGCTTTATTTTCCATTTGTGTTAAATAGGACACCAAGCTATCAGGGCCATGTTTTTTTTGGAGGGTTTGGTTTTAAAAAAACGTCACGTGCGGTCACAGAGGTAAAAAATTATGTCAAAATTACAATACCCTTCGTGTGCTATTGACGTCATGTCATATGCAGAAGCAATATCTAGTATCGCTTAAAGCTTTATAAAAACTAAAACACTTAGTGAGAGTTACAACTTAATAAAATATCAAAATGGTAAATCTTGTAGACCTCGATGAGAAATGAAAAAACAATGTCTAGGTGGAATTTTCATTACGCCCAATGTTTATGGGTAAAAAAAAAAACGAATAAGGCCGAATTCACACGAGCTCTTTGCAAGAGCATTAAAGGTCTGTAGTGTGAACTACTTTGCAAAAGTCAGTCACCAAACGATGTGTTACGAAGCACTTTTCAAGGATGACACGAGTTACTGGAATTTATTTAAAAAGAGTTTATTTTCAGTCTGGTACGTACCTATTACAACCTTAGCAACCTGTACCGATATTTTCCACAGAACTTTGCAACTTCACCAAAAAGGATATTATTGAATTCTCCTACAGGACTAATAGTTCGGACATTGTTGCTTTTCTGATTCTGAAGTCGCCACTGTACAGGTTATGGAGTGAAGATCTTTATGTACCACATGGGTTCTTGGTTACACTGTGGCTGTCTTGGCTTCAAGGGCTATGGTTGTGCTTCGAGGAAGATTGGTGCAGGGTTCACAAGTTATCGAAGGGCCTTCCGCCATCACAAAGAACCGCAAGTTGAAACGGTTAATTTTAATTAAAAAGAAAGTAAGAAGTAATACAGGTTCGATGGAAAGCGCCAACATTCGCCCAGGGGCTTGTCAATTCAGTAGAATTCAAAGTTCATTGTAGACGGGACGCGATTCGCGAAACCGATGGACCTCGCAACATTCGCCAATGGAAAGGAGTATTGAAATTTAACTACTTTCGTTCTCCAGGTAGACAAGGATGTATAGATATTATTTAATCTTTCTTTCCCTGGAGATGGGCCATCGCACACAGTTTTGAAAAAAAAAACCCCAAGTGCCTTGGGCCGGAATTCGAAACCGCTGGGCACCCTTCGTATTACATGCAGAACGCTCTAAACAAAAAAAAAAACCAAAACCGACTTGAGCTTCAAGCAGGGTTTGGTGAAAGCGATAGATATCATCTATAGGTGTTAGGTTTTCGAAAGGTGTCTTCGCTGTCCACTAGCGGATAAGCAGAACTGTATAGTAACATTACGATTAATTTGTTTTGAAATTTAAACTACTTCGTTCTCCAGTAAGACAAGTATGTATTATAAATTTATTAATCTTTTCCCTGGAGAATGCCAGCGCACACAAGTTTTCCGCCCTGTAACAGTTATAGCTCAGTCGGTTAGAGCGTCGTGCATGTAATACGAAGGTCGCCGGGTCGAATCCGGCCAAGGCGCACTGGTTTATTTTTTTTTTTTTTCACACTGTTGTGCGCTGGCCATCTCCAGGGCAATATCATACATTATACATCCTTTTCTACCTTTAGCAACTAAATCGTGTTACTAAATTTCCAAAACATATACATGTATATGTTAAATAACAGTTCTGATGCTATACGCTAGGAAAGCGAAGGACACCTTTCGAACCTAACACCTATGATGATATCCCTATCGTCTCTACCAACCGGCTTGATATCTCAGATACGGTTCGAGCGTCCTTGCATGTTAATAAAAACGAAGGTCGCCGGTTCGAATCCGGCCAGCGCACATGGGGTTTTTTTTTTTTCAAAACTGTTTGTGCGCAATGGCCATCTCCAGGGACTAGATTATAAATAGTTCTCCAGGTAGACAGAGATTAATATAAGTAGTTTAAATTTCAAAACAAATATAATCCGTATATTGAATATACAGTTCTGATGCTATCCGCTAGAACGCGAAGGACACCTTTCGACCCCTAACACCTATAAATGATATCTATCGCTATTCTACCAACCTGCTTTGATAGCTCAGTCGTTAGAGCGTCGTGCATGTAATACGAAGGTCGCGGTTTCGAATCCGTTCCAAGCGCCATGGGTTTTTTTTATTTCAACACTGTGTGCGCTGGCCATCTCCAGGAAGATTAATAAATATATACGTAAAGGAGTATTGCTCATATCATCAATGCCTTCAAACACTAAAAAATAATTCTCTTGCTCTTGGGAAAAAATGCCCACCTTCTCCTTGCCATCAAAGGGACCGTAAGTGACCGGACTGCAAAACACAAGCCTCATATGGTGAATAGGATTCAAGACCCAATTTTATTAAGAAAATCATTCAATACAAGCAATGACCTTGCAGGTGGCAAGCTTTAAAAGGTATTTGAATACGATTACACAACATGCTAGCAGCAAACTCGAACGTAATCATTGACCCCGTACAACGTAGTATCCATCTAAATCTTCTTTTGTACAGGACTCAAAGCATGCTCACCATAGCCTCTTAATTCAAAAGGAAACAAACTATGGCAAATCTACAATAAGAATTCGGCGTCAACCAACGAAAAGAGTCGCCACAAGATCTAAGGGGGGGGGGGGTAGAGTATTAACACGTTCTAATAGGACTAATGGACATTTGCTTTTACAATTCACCTTATAGGCAGGCGTCCACATATTTCTTTCTTGGGCTCAGTTACTATTAATGTAATTACACGCACAATGGCCACTTGGTACCCATTTGTATGATATTTAAAAAGATCTGCGTCTTTGTTTATGTTACTTTGAATCCCATGCAACCTTCTTCAGGTAGGATGAACTCTCTAAGTTTTAAAAGTTTATTATGATGTATTAAGCCTACGAGACGACAAAAAAAGAGTCTTCAGTGGTGGGGAGGCACAAGAATAGTGTTACAGCAAGACTGACCTGAAATACAGGCTGAATAATAATGGGGATTCTTGTGAATGGCACTTTTAATGGAATCACATCCCCATGCACATGCCACTGCTGTTCTTATACACAATGTGCCATGCATGAAGAACTTGTTTGAACCTTTTGATTAAATCTTACTCAATAGCTACATGTGTGTCAGTGTTCACCAAATACTGACAACCCACAGTCGTAATGAGACATATTTGGGTTTTCAGTGTTACCTTTTCAGTAACTCAGGGCGACTATCTTAGCACCACTATCCTGTTTTAGCTGAAAGTTCATATGTAGTGATGAATCTGCTTCTGCAAGTGTTCAACGTGACATAATGGCAGAGCTGAAGGGAGCCATGTTTACCAGGACAGGAACTTGCTGAGGGAGCAGAACTGTAACCTGGCCTTTTCATTTTTGTGCAAATGTAAGATAGGACTGTAAAGAAAACCTCTTGAGGGATGATAAATAAAAGAAGCGTTGAAAGAGTTCGAAGTCCGAGTGTTAGGGAACGTCATAACGTCGACAGACGCACAAGAGCGATTGTCCTGCAATCGAGCTGGTCCTGGAAAGAGCAGTCCATACCCGCTGCATACACTGTCAATGCTATTGATCGGTTTTGTACAGGAGTAAATTTCAAAAGAGCAGCACGAGAAGTATAGAATAGTTCATTCGTTCGTCTCGTCGTTCGTTTCCACAAGGATCATGTCGTATGGCTTGTGGTGTGGCAGATTTTGTTCAACTGTGTAGCTGATCGCGGGGCCGCGTGGCTACTATGATACGGACGCTCCTAACATGGCCCGCGTTTTTTTTTTAAACTGGGGGCGGATTGGAACATCAAGGGGTTTACAACAAAAACCCTAAACTCTTATTCGACACTGACTGCGATGTACTGTACAGTTGTGACTCTGTTACACGGACCGACGGTGCTTAACGTCCCCTCCGAAGGACGGTATGCTTTCATGATTCATTTGCCGCAATTCCCAAGTGAACCATGGAGGAGAGCGGTATGCTGTATTAAGCAATAGCTCGTATCAGATTAAATGCCAGGTATATTATCACCCAGTGCATCCGCAGCAAGTGCCCCAAACCGGCTGGGTCATATTCTATTCTTCAGCAAAAAAGTTTAAAAAGGACAGGGTATGTACACCATAATTGATATGCTACTGAAAACAATTGTATGAAAGCACCCGGTCTCACAATTTTGTGACTTAAAATGCAAGCACAAGAACTGGCTCCAAATTTTAGCATATTATTTGGTATGTTTTGAAACTACATGAAAAAATTGTACTTGGCAATGGATATTTGCAAGTGGTGGCATTTTATAGTAAATTGGGTAGTGCCGGAGGTTGTTCAGAGGTGACATCTTCTAAAGTGACTTACTAAATGCTGTCCTGCCATTACTAGCTTAATCCCAACCTGATTTTTTAAAGAATAGCACCACAGAACATCTTAAAAGTAAGTAGACCTGCAGGCGTAGCTAGGGGGCAAGGGCCGGCATGTGGAACATTCAAATTAGTTTTCCTAGTGATATAGCATTTGTAATATGAATTGCCAATGAAATAGCAGGATTATGGGTCTTGATATCATGAGGTGTAATAACTGAAACGCAATAGATGAGTTTAGGTCACCTTTCTCTAGAAGCCCTGCAGGGTTGTCTATTGTTGCCTCAGCAACATTTTATATATCACCTGCAAGTCCTGTTGGCTTTTGCTGACAAAATATAATCTTAAATTTGCATACCAAAAATGGACCAGACACAAGTATGGGGTTACAGATTCAGAGAAGGCGAGTCTGGAATTCACAATTAAGCCATTAAACTAGCAATGGAAGTAGATTTAAGAGGGGCGAGTTGTGGATCTGAATTGGCAATGGAAATTTTAAAATGTTCTGTTGACTACTATGAAAATCAAAATGCCAAAACTTGATGGTAGTGATGCTTTTCAGCTTGGCATTACTCAATGATGGTGTGTGACTGATACTAATCTCCCACCACAGTGCTATAAGGAGAGAGGCAAGGGGATACTGGAGTTTTGAAAAGGTGACTGAACTAACAGCTAGATCAGCCAGAATCAGTTTTCTGGGTTCATGGATTGATTTGTGATTTGTGAAGACCTGAGGAAGATTAGTTAGCTTTGTAACTATTCGTCATGAAGACTTTTAATTGTGACAGTCTACTTTAATGGCTCATAACTTGAGAATATACAAGGTGGTAAACTCATGTAACATGTGTAATCCTGTATATTTACGCGAGCAGTCCTAAACAGTTTACGTCCTGAAAAATTTGTTCCCAAGTCCCCTCCACTTCCAAACCAAAGCTGGTTGTGCGTTTATTTTGTTATTTATTTCGCCGATTTTTTGGTAACGTCCCTCAAGTTTGCTATCCAAGCAAACAGGCCCCGATTGCCCCAACAGTGTACCATTAGTACTACTGTTTTTTAAACAGTCCTGCATATGTACGAACCTACATTTAATAAGACTCAGGGAAATTACCTTCCCCGCCGTCCTGGTCGATACAGTAATCACGACGGATGTCTTCGAAGTCGGCTGGGGATGTTTTTTACCCTAGGACTCCGTACCCTCGAGACTTGGTCCCAGAACCGAGCACGCCCCATGTCAATCGCCCTCGAAGTTGTGGGGCTTGGAACGAACACTACGCTCACTTCGAAGCGATGGTGACCAACTCCATGTCCTGGTCCAGTCGGACAACTCCACAGTGGTGGCCTACATCAACAAGCAGGGCGGGACTCGGTTCCGGCCCGTGTCTCGACGCATGGCGACCCCATAACGTGTGGTGTTGAGACAGGGCTATCACGTTGTCCGCGGCCACATTCCAGGGGCTGTCAACTTCCTTGCCGACGGTCCTCTCACGAGGCAGGATGAACGGCCTTCCCCCCGGAATGATACTGAACCGACAAGTCGTTCAGAAAATCTTCGAGAGGCTTTACAATCCCTCAATCGACCTGTTCGCTTCTCGTCTGAGGCCCACAAGCTCCCTCTGGTCTGCATACTAGCAACCCTGACTCACATGACCCGGGAGCGTACGCAGTCCGCTCATGTCCGATATACTGGTCGGTGGGCTTCACGCTCCTATGCTTTCCCACCAATTCCGATCCTACATCATGTAGTTCGAAAATCGGTCGGGAGGCGTGCCGTGTCAACCTCATCGCTCCCTTTTGGGCGAAACACCTATGGTTTCGGCCAATGGTCGAGCGCTTAGTGGCTCCGCGCTGAGTCTGACGATCCGGCCGATTTAGTTATCCTTCCGGACGGGGGGAGCGCCAGCTTCCTGTCGATAGACATTTCTGCGTTCACTGCGTTGGCCAATCCGGATGGATGCGGATAAGGGTTTTCGCAGAGGGCTACCCTCGCTCATATCATCAGAAAGAAAGAAGGACGTCAACCATGGACGGATTATTCTAAGCGTGTCTCGGACCCCTACTTTCCGCTGGTGTCCTTTTTTTTTTTTTTTTTGCTGTGAGCGACGAGAAGTCTCTCCGACTCGTGCGTCTGTAGCCGAGATCACTGACTTTCTCACTGAACGCTTAGATAGGGCATCTTGAAAACTGCCACAGTAGAAATTACAAGTCCGCTATCCTAGCCTTCCATAGAGGTTTCGGGTTTGAGGTACGGATCGACCCCATTAAGACATGGTCGATTCGTCTCCTCTGGAGGGGTGGGGTGTTCAAAACACATCGCTCCCGGGTCCAGGATAGTAGGTCCAAACCTGGGATCCTTAAACCGTCTTTAGACTATCTTGCAGCCGCCATTCGAGCCAATGGGCCGATGCTTTCACTGAAAAATGTCACCATTAGACTGCCTTCTGGTCGCATTGCATCCGGGAGGAGACGATCTGTTAAGAGGATACAAAAAAGATGTAACAGTTCAAATCTCTGCGTCGGAATTCTTCCGGGACAGGGGTCAAGCTGTTTCCCAGCCGGATTTTTCTGGCCCAAAATGAGTCGCTCAACCCTCCACCATTTAGACACGCAACCATAATCTTTACCCGAATGCCTGATGTTTTCACTTTAGGTGCGGGACACGAACCGCACGCACTGTTGTTTTTGTCCCGTTCGGGCCCTTGGGTACTACAAGCGGAAAACCGCTTCACTTAGGGCTCGTACGACTCATGTTTCCCTAACGCTGCCTCCCGCGGGTCCGCGTCCAGAGCGACCGATTGCTAAATGGTTAAGCGCTGTTATTAAGACTCCACGACGGTGGGTGATAGGCGCTTCACAAGCTCACGCCCATTCACGTTCGTAACATCCACAATTCATCTTGGGCCTCTAAAACCGCGTATTGGCAGTATTGCGGATATCTGCGAAGCGATTTCGTGGAGGGCTCCCACAACGTTTTCGTTTGTACGGCTTTTTTTTTTTTTTTTTGTTACTACAGTAACGTGGAAAAATCACAGAGATACTGTTTGTGTTCAGAGCTCTCGCAGGAACAACACATAATATCATCCACCGAAAACAAAGTCTCACAATAGTTGCCGACCATGACGCTCGCCCCGGAGTATTCCATTGTAAGGTGAGCATCTTATGTCCAATTTTATGTTAGATATGTTTCAGTGTATGGTACGGCCTTTGGCTGCATCTTTTTGACCCGCGCTGAGAATAATGTTCCCCTCCGACGCTAGGAGCTAGTCTGGTGTTGATTTAAAATATTCATTCACATGGGTTAATGCATATAGTGTCAGGTCAACATTGGTGTGTAAAGGTAATCAACTCAGTGTAATGATTTATTCAAAAACATTCATATGTTTGTGACATCCTAACTGAGCTGAGTACCTTTCCAATGTTGACTTCCCCCTTTGTGCCCGCCCGCACATAATATTACGTGCGTAAACGAGTGCGAAAGCGGTAGACTCGGGCCACCAACGGAAAAATGAGGAAGAGTAAAGGTCGCAGGGTGTGAACTGGCGGTCACTGGTCAGACAGTTCTCTTTTAGGGGTGCTACAATAGGTATTTGGGGCATTCCAATTCTCAGTGAAGGAACATTGGCATACATTCCAATAACATTGGAAAGGTAATCAGGTGCCTCAGTTATTCTGATTTATTAAAACATGGTTTTTGAATTAATTTTAGTCTCCTATTCAGTTTGTATATGGTATGTTTTTATATTTACAGGTCTTCCTCAAAACTCAGGGGCTTAGTGAGGGCAAACAGTCTGAAATGTAGCAGCATGTGCAGAGCAAGCCAATAAGCATAAAGAGATGGGTTGAACAGGCTACACGAATTCAAGAAGAGAAAACTGGTTCATCAGCACATAGCCAATCATTTTAGAAATTCAGTGTGAAGAACATTGAAGATGTTTTTCAAAGCATGGTGATGGCGCGTGACTGAAGCCAAAAGTTGATGAATTGTCAAAGGTATGGATTACCTCAATAGAAAAATTATAGAATTTTATAGTAGCTATTGGTGAACAAACACCCACATTTACTTAGATACTATCAAGTGATCATAAACCCCAAGTGAAAATATTTCAGTTTGAAGGTATGACTTGATAAGTACAAAATGGTCCATAATGTATTTTTTCTTTCTTAAAAATTTATGCATAAAGTTACCATTTCTTAATATATGAAATAAATATCTCAAAAAGTTAAAAAAAAAATTCAATTATGGTGGTTCCATTCCTTATGCTGACGTCATCTGAATACCTCATGGGCCCAAAGGTAGGCCCTTGGACCCCACTTCTAGGAGACTGCCACATGCCTTGCCATTATGTGTGATTGCACAATAAGAATTAAATTGACATTCCAAAGGTATGTGAAATGGCAGGAAGAAGATTGCTGTTACAAATGAAGCCCCATTTATGCGTTTAGCTTAAAGATGTTAAGCTAAAAAAGGGGGTACATGTTTTTTGCCAATTTTTGATCTTTTGAATATATAATTTGAGAGGGAAAATAAGAGTGGATATGTTGTATAATAGACTTTGCCAGTAACCAAAACCAAGGTTTTTTCAAGTTGTTGCTATTTGTGCCGGCGGCAAACACAACCTTTATGAATGAGATTCAGGCCAGGAACTTTTGATTATTACCCCTTGTCAATCAAATCAACAGCATTCTAAATTAATATCAGTTAGAACTATCAATCAGATCTGACAGTATGCTCCACCAGTAATCAAAGATTTATTTGTGGTTGCAAATACAACAAAGCATTTGGTCTATTATTTCGTGTTACTTTGAAACAGCAAAAGATGAAAAGGGTAACTACATCACTCATTCACTCAGAGAAGACAGTTTCCACGGATTTGCCGCAATTTTGCAGGCATTCCTTTGGAAGGATCGATTGCAGAAGCCTGGGAAGTACTCGTAAAAGGGGACGGACCTTGTACACAGACGAAGTGCCCATCTCTCTTACGAAGCGTTGGGTCAGACTTCACCATATAATTTTGCTGCAGGGGATGGCCACACCTCATCTACAGCGAGACTGTTACCTTCCCAGCATTTACTCATGCTGGTGTAAAGAAATTGAGTTGGTCCCCCATGAGAGGTGTCCCCTATGACCATAGCAACATGTACGGAATAAACCGTGACCTTGAAAACGAGCCATTTGGGTACAGTGCTGAAACAAACATTCATACAGCACTCAATTTCGAAACACAATAGACAAGATGGGTGGTAGGACACTCAGTCCACGCGGACACGGTAGGTTTATGACACCGGTACCCATTTTATACAACCTAGGGTTAGAGAGGAGTAATTGAGGTAAAGCGCCTTACTCAAGGGGCGAAACACATTGGCCCCAACGGGGCTCGAACCCACAACCTTGTCGTGGGCGGGCCGAGCACTGATCCACGTCCAACATGTGCCCACAAGTACTCGACTGCGGTGGCAGCTATGAGGGGCAATTTTTTACCGAAATTGGTTTATATCCCACAAAATTTGAGAAGACTAAGCATCATATTTTACGAGCTTGGAAAGGTAAAGGCATTTTAGCTTTAAGTTCTAACTAAGGGGGGAGCTCCTCCGTTATCGTGGGAGGTTAACTATATCAGTGTATTGGGGGTATTGACTTCACAAAACAGGACCTTCTGGAAAGTTCTTTACCACAAAATCGGTATTGACTGTTGACCCGAAAGGTATTGGCTTATATTTATGATAAAGTGAGTTTGATGTACAGGGTTTTGTTCATGGAAAAAAGTCTTTCCCTCTCCAGTTTCTACATGAAACTGACAAACCAGTTTGAGAAAAAAATCAGAAACCCCTGCCTAAAACAGGTGAAATCCAAGATTGCCACCTATACAGATAAAAAAAAATGTGTCATAATACTTTTGTCATGAATAATGGTGTTTTTTGTGGTCCAAGGAATCAATTTTTTTGAGGTTGGCAAAGTATTTTGCATTTTGTATTAATCAGAAATAGCCATTTTGTGCCAAAAAATTTGGCATTTGTCTTTCCAAGTTTCACACAATATATCATCCATTATGGGATGTAATACTGTACTGGAAAGCAGTGTTTATTTACGAATTACGCGTATTTTGAAAACTCATTTGTGGCGATCGATTGAGTATTGTTGAAGTTTCGCTCACTTGGCCTACCCCCCCCCCGACCCCGGAGAATTGGTCATGCGCAGAGAAAATGATTGATTTACTACTTCATCTGTAAACAAATGATTGTCCACTAGGGTTACTGCAACTTTTTAAATCAACAATACTCAGCCAATCGGCACAGATTAGTCACTCCCGGGCATTCATTTGAATTTTCACAATGACGGATGCCCTATTGAAAACTACAGGGGGGTCCAATAGAGTTTACTGTGTAGAGTTCCAATGGGAGCACCCATGAATATCCAAATGACTACTGTGGACAAATGTTGAAGCCTTTACAGCAGGTCAACTTTATAGGATTTTGATATGATCTATCGGCACTATATATGAATATCCCTACTATGCGTGCCAGATGGTGTTTCATGGTCCCTTGGAGTATTCCTTGCGAAGAAAAACACCATTTTCAATGCTTAAAACTTTCGAAGCAGTAGACGATTAACTAAGCCGCCATGTTATTTTTACGCTAATCGTTTGGCACACGCCATGTTTAGTCTTTCACAATCAATTGAAGATGATCGTGGTTCGTCAGTTCTGGCTTTTATGAAAGACTATTCGCGTTTACTTTTAAACATTGAAATTAAAAACACAAGCTTTTAATTTAACCGGTTTTTTTTTTTTTTTCCTTTTAAAATATATAATTTAAAACAAAAAATGGCATACTTTGTGCCTACTTTTTATGAAATGAGCCTGGATGCTTGAAAATTATTTTTTAAAAATAAATTGGAACCTCTTCATCATACAAAGAAGGCTACTCGGTTCATTGAAAAGTACGGAAGATTGCTGAACTTGCACTTCGCATTTAGTGGTTTCGAAACACTGATCTCTATCCATGGATTTGAAAGCCTGGCTTCTATTGAAGCACTGACGGCCATGATGGGTCATCCAAAAAAAGCCCAATCAAGGTTGGTGTAATAGCCGGTCATTTATACCAAAATTTGTTCCATGGAAATTGGATAACGCACCATAACAGATACAATACAGAATCAAGCCAATTCAGTGAGCACCATCTTGTATTTGCGCGTATGGGATGGCCTGTCTCTAAAAACGTGCAACCCGGGATACAACTTCTTTTAAACATGTGTCTCTGGAATGCTATTGTGCTCGCGTAGACCCAAGATGGGTCCGCCCGTTTGCTTTTGCTCCATTCATCTACTATACATTCCTGTTGTGTACCAATCCATTGTACAGAGATCATGTTACAGTGCGACTGCGATAAAAAACTAAAAATATTACGCAGCCCCGTTTAACCAACTTAACGTGACAGGAAGAGATTTTTTTAGGCTCAACAAAAACCAATTTCTCTCAACTTTCACTGGATCGGTTTAGACCACCTACTCGAAACGTTTTCGAGGTTTATAGGACACCGGGTGCCAAATAAACCGCAAAAATCCCTTGTTTTGAACTTGCGTGCTATCGTAATGGTTCCCCTAGAAACCATGCTTGACTTTCTGTCGTTCACACAGAAACTACTAAAATCATCATCTATTACATACAGACGACGGGCGTATTCGGCTATTCAACATTCAGGTGGGATCTAAATAACATTGTAGCATTCCAAATAATTCCGGGGTTTCGAGAAAAATTGGGGCGCTTCTTCCTGAAATCTCCCTCATGTCTCTTTAACCCTGCATAGGGGGAAGGTGTTTCCTAAGGTAACCCATTTTTTTTGTTTTCAGCCGGAGATTTTTTAAAACGCTGCAATATATTTGGTTTATTATATTTTTTTGTATTCGTCTAACTTTTATTGCGCTTGCATCCGGTGCAAAAAATTCAAATCCATCGCGTCGCTTTGTGCGTTAATTAGCATGGGTCCCTAAGGAGCCCCCTTATGCTAACGGAAGTGCCCATGCAAAAATGAAACATCGTTTACAGTTACTGTTATCTGATTTTATAATTCATACACCTAGTTACATAAAAGTAAATAATTAAAAAAAATCTTGCAAAGTATGTAGGCCATTGGGACCATAATATTTTATAATACATCATGTACGGTTTACGGTGATGAATATGAAATTATACATGTACCCTAAAAAATATAAAATGGCATGAGACATTTATGTTGTGCATTAATATGGGTAATATAGTTCATTCTTCACCAATTATAGCAATCAGCACAAGTCTGGTGAAGCTGCCGTAGAAAATGCGAAACAAATTAGTGGTCTTTTTCGCACATTTTGACGCAAAAAAAATAAAATCAATGTTTTGCCCCTAATTTCTTACTGAACCCTTCTTCAGTTTTTATTTCTTTATTGGTTGGTGTCTTTGAAGCTTCTAACATGTATGGAATTCATCTACAAATCCTTTAGGAAAGTGGTTCTATTCGGTAGGGGGGCGTCCCTAGGACCCCCGTTATGCACTAACGAAGTGCAAACACCCCTTATGCACTTAATTGGTTAAAATGTCACGTTTTCATGGATTTTTAGTGTTTAGATAGGCCAACTAAAACCTTTTTTACTCACAAAATGATATCTAAAACAATCCCCTTTACAATGTTTCTCAGATCACTGAGGTTTTAAAAAGTGTAGTTTTTTGCAATAAACTCTCAAACGAACTCCTCCTATCCTTGTGTGCTTAACAACGAGGTCACAAGGATGGGCTTGTGGCAAACTGCTGAAGTCACGTGATATATTCCCCTGATAGCATTGCTGTACAGTTGTGTACATTTGTCCTTAATAACTCTGGATTTTTTTTTTGCAAAGGAATACTCCAATGGCTATGAAAACCATACTTTACGTTTTTATTTAGGGATATTTCAATTATATATTATAGATATCTATTATATAATATATATATATCTATCTCTATAATATATCCGCTCTATCCTCCTCTATCTCTCTCTATCTCTATTAGCTCTATCTATCTATCTCTATATTATATATATATATATATATCTACTATAGATATATATATGCGATAGATTCATACCAATAAATCACTTAAGCTTGGATGATTTCAACTATTGCACATATCTTCACGAATCTTCCAAACAGGCCAATCGACCAAAAGTCACATTTCGAGATATCGGCATTGAGTTTTCGAGAATTATGAACTGTCTTGCATTCTAAAATTTGAAACACTTAGGAAAATGATTTATTGGACATTGTGGACTTGAAACTTTTGTTCTTCATTTTGAGCACGCTTTCCTTAAGTATCCTTGTTTGCCTTTGTCAATTTTACATTACAAAGTGATTGGTCTGTTTTGGCAAAACTAAAAAACGGTCCTCTGTTTCTTCTATGTCAAAGGAGACAATTCACATTGAGCTGTTTGGCGTACTCAAAAGAGTCAATCGAAATCGCATCAGGCGGTGGTAATCAACATGTTTGAACCTAACTTTTGCCTGCGGAGGGCGCAAGAAATGACGATGCTTGTGTACGTTTTCTAAGGTGACATTGTCTCTTACAGGCAAAATAATTGCCAGTAAAGCTAGAAAAGAAGAATGATGAGGTTCTAACAATTTTTATTTTGTATTAGAATTGATTTAATTAATATTTTATTTTTTTTATTTGTTTGTAAAATTTAATACATCAAGCTATAAATAACCTTAATTTGAATTGAAACCTGTAAAAGATGATTTACGGGGTTTTGTTCGAAGAATTGCTGCCAGAATTTTCCTTGTAAAATTTATAGCAATTTTTAAAAAAAAAAAAAAAAAAAAACATTGAATTGAAAAATTATAATACTGATTTACGATAATGATTGACTTCTCGAAAAAAAAATCGAATCAAAGCTCCAGTTGTAGTCGTTTTTACGCCTGGTAACTTGGACATCAAATTTTACCGTATTTTGCTGTATTTCCAAATGTAGCCCCTGTGTAAGTACAACTATGGACTCCAAATCGTATGCCTACGTTTGAAACCATGTGTTTGTGACTTAATTGCATAATAACTTTGGCTATAACGTTTAGTGGAAGAAGTGGTGATTTATCTGTTTATGGTTGAAGGTGTGTGTTTTTATACTTTTTGTTAGAGTAAAGGCAGCAAGATCACTAGTTATCACGAAGACAGCTTTAATCTTACATCAAGTCATTCATATTTTATTAAATTTACGAGGCGTCGGGGACGAAAAATCACTTTAAATTCTAATGATAGACACATACAACACGTGTTTATAAGGAAATATTGTTATTATTCAGTATCAATTAAACTAAAACAAACGCTTAACAATCATATGGTATCTTTCATTTATAAAATATACATTTCAGTAGTTCCAACTGTTACTGAAATGATACAGATTCATTAGCTTACTTTCAGTAACGAAAACCATAGGCACGAGTATTTTAGCAATTAGTTTCAAATGACGTATCTAAACCTCGTAAAAATAACGACTTCGGAGTGTAATATCAGAACAATTTGAAATGAAATTGAATGTTCCCATGGATATTATTTATTTTTGTCATCAAACAGATCATTTGCGTATAATGTTTCATTCATTCATCAATCACCTTTGAGTCTAGCACTCTTAGAGTAGTTGCTCTTTCTGTGGTTGAAAACTTTCTATGATAAAAAAAACTACCATTTTGAGGTTAAGATGGCAGTTTGCCGACAAGGCTTCTGACGTTTGATTTCAATGCAAATTGCCATATTCTGCTTATCAAAGGGGTATTTAATTGAAAATGGTAGAATGAAAATTTTCTCATGTTAACAATCTTTCGTTTTTGTGGAATTGAAAGGAAATATTTCAAAAAAAACTGTATCATCCTCCATAAGCGTAATCGGGTGGCATTCAATTTTATTGAATAATTTATGTTATCTTTTTAAGTTAACATTAATCACGTATTTTAATTGAGATGGCTGAAATGTGAAATTTGTCTACATGTACTCAAAACCACATTACTTTATTGCGCTTATTTATGTAACACATAAATAAATTATCAAGTTAGTGAAATATTATCAACCTAAAGTTGCTGTAACTCAAAAAATATATCGAGTAATGATGGAAAATTAATGAAAGAAAAAGGAAAACGCAAAAAGATTTAGATGTTCTTTTGTTTTTACATTGCTTATTTGATCTTAAACCCTCTGTCTACCTAAGGGGGGGGGGGGGGTGAGTAGCACCCCTTCAGGTTTTTCCCCGGCTAGCTATAGCCCCCCGTTTTGGTGCCAGATTTTTTTTTTAATGTAATTTGTCAGTTTGACATATTTCGCTCCTTTTTTATCCAAAACAAACATTCACGCGGGGTATAGTAAAGAGAAAGGTGATCCCCAAAAAGGTTAGAATATCACATTTTCATGATGGGAAAAATGACTAGTTTTTATCTAATGAGAGCATTTTAGTGCTTATAAGGTGTTTGGGTCGCTAACATTGCGAAATATTAATTTCCACCCTATATTTCATTATGTTCTCGTTCGCACTTTCCTCAATATTGACGTCATAGTGACGTCATAATGGGGATGTTGGTACTTATTTCGTACAAATGGAATAAGAAACTCTAATCTAAAAATCCGTTTGTACCAATTTACAGAATCGGATGTTCAGTAACGGAACTCACACAATGGGGTGGTACCACCCCACCCCTTCGGGAGTTTTTGTTTAAAAAATGGCTCGGGTAGCGGAGGTTAATTTTGGCTGTAAAATTAACATGTAAGTACTTTTAAACGGTAAGCCTATCTACTATGACACTAGGAATCAAACCTGGGACCCTCTTATATGAAACCCAATCCCTAATACGACGATCACTAGGCTACCATAAATGGGAATATATGAATTGAATTTGTATGTATCTACATTATTTTCCTTGTCAAATTAATATTGTACATAAAATGGACAAATATCATACCAAAACTTGAAAGGGTTTCAACAAGAGGTTTTTACTATCTAAAAAAAAGTTGTGAAAATACATTAGTGAGTGTTTATGTCCTTTATGGAGTTAAAAATTATCCTTGTTGTTATAACTTAATTCACTTAGCTGATTTGAATCTTTTACTTTAGTACAAAACTTTCAACCTCATTAATTTGCAGCAACAGGTTGTACAACTGAGTAATGTTCCTATTTTTTGCACAGATTTTACCACGTAACTTAATACATGTTATGTTTGTTTGTTCTCACTTCTCAATGAATTAGGGTATGTGAATTATTCTCATGATGAAACTTATAGTTGCCATCATTACAAAATACAGATCCTTTAACTATAATGTCAAAAACAATAAAAAATAATATAAAATAAACAACTGGCGCGATTCAAAATGTAAACGTAGGCCTCCTTATTGCCGTGCTCATCGCCCCGATCGTCGCTTAGACAGAGTCAATACACTCTTACAATCTACGTCTGGTAAGAACACCATGCAGCTAAAATGCATATTTTTGTTTATACCCACTACTAACATGCATCTTGTATATACGAAATAACGTGCGCTCACAGTAAAAAAAGAAAAAGACAGAAAAAGACAATACTTGGACCGTACATTAAAAATATAGTAAATACTTGTTTGTCCAATTTCGCGAGGCCTATTACGATTACGACCAATTTATAGAGAGGCTCGTATTTGAATTATAATATCCACATTGTTATAATACACTACTAAGGATCTCAATTCATAAGTTAGTACCGGAAAATACTGTAAATCTTATAAGGAAAATACTGGGGAGCAATTCTGCCAACAATATCCCATAAACCACAGCTTTTAATAGTTCCATTCAAATTCAACTTTACTATTTTCCAGTTTGAAAGCATACTGCATATGTCTTATACCACAATCAAACTTAATTTTACATTCTAAATGCAACCGTAAATTTTGGTTGACATTTTGATTTTTTTTATTTTTTTTATTTTTTGTATTTTGCCCTTTTTTTTATTCTTTTTACTTTTTATATTTTTATTGATGCACGCTGTAGCTTTTTCAGTGTTTTTGATTGAATCAGTTTTTAATTTTTTTACAGTTTTTTTGAGTGTGGGCCAAAATGTCTCAGATACCGCTACACACATTGTACTAATTATAAACTTCGACCAGACTTCTATAAAAGCCCCCCCCCCCCGTGTTGACAGCGAGGAGAGACTCTCGGCAGTATTCCCATTGACTATAACTCACTTATAAGCAAGCCCGTGCACGGTGGTTTTTCCAGATACGCAAACAGACGAATCAGATTGGTCTGTTTGAAGACTTTCATTTGGGTTTGGGTATGATTCCCCAAAGTGGAAATCTAATTATTCCTAAAATTTAGGGAATGTTATTTTTGCTCAATATTTTGTATATTAAAGAGCTTGTTATATGTATCATAATATGCAAACAACTCAATTTCGCCACTCAATGGTCGATTGGCCTGTATGGAAGATCATGACGATATAATGCACACGTTTGGCCCAATTCAGCTCAAACTTAATGAAAAATCATCTTATGTTTCCGGCAAACATGTACAATAATCAAAATAGGTCTTGGGAGTCATGTCATCCCTATAAATGTTTTATGTTCATATTTCCATTTGCTAACCGCATGGCCAGACATCAACACATTCGCTGAAAATATTTTGAGTTAATCATTCCAGCCATTTTGGATAGTAGAAAGCAAAAATATTGGCTTCTAATTTAATTGGCCCATAGGACACAACGTGTCAGCCACATTTGGAGACGTATTTCTGTTCCTAACCATCGAAGGAAACATTTGGGTCAAAAATTTCACTGGGGTATGAGAAAAATATGAACTTATTTTTTTTTTTTTTTGTTTTTCTGTATGTTTGATTGTTCGTTGTATTTTCCCCCCCCCCCCCTCCGCCACCACCCCCACCCGCCCCCCCTCCCCCCCCCACACCCCCACCCCCCCCCCCCCCCCGCCCCCACCCCCCCCCCCCCCCTTAATTTTTTTACCCCCCCCCTCACCCCCGTCCACCCCCCCCCCCCCCCCCTTTTTTTTTTTTTTTTATTTTTGTTTTTTTTTTTTTTTTTTTTGATATCAAAATCTCAGATTTTGAATGAAGTACAATTGGGGACTAGTTGTTGATCGGGTCCCCTACCCTTTGATAGTTTTCCCGGGTCGCCCTGTCTGGATGGATGTTATGTTTCTGTCCACCTCCACCCTGGGGTGCCAATGTGTAAACGTTTTTTCTATGGGAGTGTGCAACTGCGGCACTATGATTAGATGCGACATTTATTCCGTATTGAAATACTTGCTTACACATACAACATTTGGCCCTCGACTACCCTCCCCAAAGGGAGAGGACAATTTCAGAACGTTCCATCACACATGCATGGTTTGTGGTCAGAACCAGTGTAAATACAAGGTGTCACGTAATGGTCACTTGCACAGCACATATACTTCTAGCAGTAAATTTGATTTATGAGGGCTTATTTGAGTTATTTCAATGTTCCAGATATTAGTCCGATTAGGACAATAAGGATTGATGCCTATTTTGTGATCAAAGTCTGTACAATGAAAACCTCTGGGGATAACAGTCAATTGACCTCTAGCATAGATTATCCGGTCATGCGCTGTTTGACGGTGTGCAGCTTCGCTTGGCCGGAATGAATGGGCAATCCTCATTTATGCATCATTGGACATTCTTATATGGAAAACGTCTACCCTATTGTGTTCTAAGAGATTTTGGCCCCGAAATCATGCTCCAGGACAGCTGCTCCAGAACCATATGCTCCTGGAGCATATGGTCCATGGAGTCAGCTGGTCTGGATCATATTATGTCCCTGGAGCTAGATAATCTGTCCAAAAGTCAACAGCTCCAGAGCATATTTCAATATGCAAACGGTCCATGAGCATATGGCAAATATGCTCCCTGGAGCAGTATTTGAACCTTAGAATATTTATCCACTGCATCCAGGAGCATATTTGCCATATCTCCTGGACCATTTCGTATTCAAATATGCTCCTGGAGCATATTTACTTATAATATTTTTTCCAGATATTTATGCTCCAGGACCATATGCTCCGGGACCAGCTGCTCCGACACACGGCCTCCAGGAGCATATGAGTCCCTGGAGCAGCTGGTCCTGGAGCATAATTTCGGGCCAAAATCTCTTAGAGCTACCCTATTTCTACACTAATGCAGTGGGATTTTGACAAGTTTTGCATGTGATTGTGGGGCTTTCTGAAAACTCCTCTGCTGCGAGAAGGTAAACTTTACCCCTACCCCAACCACGACAGATTGACGTGAAACCTTAGATAGGGCCAAAACGCGCAACCCAGTTTTATATTCTCTGATACGCAAGGCCCAAGCAAGGTGAGAGACACTCCATTCTACTTCAGTATATACAATATGACCAACGACTTATATAAGATAGACAGCGATTCTCCTCCACAAACGCGTAACCAAAATCGAAGGTGGCCCAAAAGTAATTATAATGAGCATACACACTTCATTAACATAGTTTTTGGGCACCACCATTTGGTTTACGTATAGTCGTTTTGGAAAGTCTTATCCCATATTTATGAAGCGACGGGGTATTTTACGTTCGTCACACTTAGTGAAAAACACATAACAACCTGATGCCACAATGCTATCACCCACTCGACCTCAAATAATCTCTTATCCTCTTTTCCTAGCAAATTTACGGGGTCATCGGGAGCTTTTTTGTGCATTAGGAATGCAGGAATCTTTTTTAGATGCATGGTTTCTTCCAATCGATGTTTTTTTCGCATAATTATGAAAAAAATCGGCCTATCAGACAATATGGAACACTGGGGAAATCCAACAAACTGATATACATAACGCGTGACGCAGAGATTTGTAGATGCGTGTGCTTGTGCAGTAAACACGGACGACGCGTGGCGGTTTGCGCAGCACAAGAAGGAATTCGCATGAGAGTTGTGAGAGAAATCGGTTACGTTGCTGGCCTTTCAAAAAATAACACGAGTGTTTCCCCTCTAGGTTATATTCTAGCTCTATGAATATGAACCCGTTTGATTTTCATTCAATTTGACTGCACCTAAATGAATAGTGAACATTTTAAAAACTTTTCAGGCCCCGCCTCAAAACTAACTAGACATGAAAGCTTAAAAAAGGAGGAGCCAACCTGTTTTCCATGGCGGGCACGTCCACGACTTGCCACATAATGAGCAGATCATAATCAAACTAACGTTGCCGGCGACTTCCAAATCGGTGAAATAACTGGAGTATTTCCGTTTAAAAATAACCATATTCCATTATCCCAGTAACTGCTTGCTGTGTTATTTCAAGCTATAAGGCCACCTCAGGTGATAACTTTTCGAAGGAGCTGATTTGTTTTAAGATTTTTATAAAGTCCTTTTTATAAAGGTTGCAATTTGAAGTGAATTTTATATTGCATGGTTTAATAGATTTAGAGTTTTGTTTAATTAAATGTTTAACAACGTTAAAAGGTACAACGAGAGATTTCACATATCCAGGTGTCCCTAAAAAAATCAAAAGTACTGATTTTTGCCCTGGTATAAAGCTTTCCTATTCTATCGAAATATCCCCTTCTGAAGGATTAAGATTAGAATGTTTCTTGGTCACAAAAATGTTTATTTCTTCACACAATTCCTCTGATGCGCCCACGTTTCTGGTTCATGAAATACACCATACTACTCAGAACCAATATCTCTCTCTCTTCAGTCCCTCTTCAAGGGCTTTCTTGGCTAGAGGCCCAATGTCTTGTAGTTCAGCTATTCTTAATATCTGGCCAAGAATGATATCGCATATCTTCCATTACACATCTACATCGCATGGCGATGTACACCGGAAGCCAACGATATAGACCCACGATATTAAAATAATTTAAGAAGTGATTCCTCAATCCTAACCAGTGCATGTGATGCAGCCCCTAACTTCTAGATTTACTCTGTTGAGTGTTATATTAGGCAATCAAGGTCAAAGATTCATCGTGTGCACCAGTCTCTGCTTGCCATTGCCACATATACCCTTGAAGCACCGGGCACCGCCATGTGGACTATTCGGTAAACTTATTTGCATATGCCAATTCCTGCTGAGCAGATCCTCCCATCTTGGGTGGTTCCTCAACCCGTTTTATTCCTCCGATGAGTTTTAAAAGACACCGGCACCAGCCCTTGTTTACGCAAGCAAAGTGTGGGTCGTAAATACCCCCTTCCCCAAAATATCGCATCGGCAGAATTCACCGTTCTTTCCAATGACTTTCTACGTAAGATGCACGTCACGAAACCCTCTCACGCAGGCGATTAATGATGGTTCACACACGTTCTCCAAAATGAGCATCATACTTGATTTAGGTAATATTACTATTTCGAACGTAAAGGCAAGCATAGCATTATTGGCCAGAGGAATTTCCGGACTATATTGTGGGGATAAAGATAGTAATTCAAGCTATTTCAATCGCATTTTTGCGTGTTTTAACAACTCGAAATATTAAACTTTAATTGAATAAATAAATAGACCCACAGGGTTCATGAGCTTTATAGAAAATCCACATTTTGTTATTTACCAATCAAAATAACCAGTCCATAACCTGACATAAACCGTAAGATCATTGCAAGAGCATTTTGCTGACTCTACTCATCAAAGTGCTGTTACTGTTACCTGTCCAACCAGAGCCTGGTTGGAATTCAATAATTTTAGGGGTTACACGTATTACAGCGGTATCATTCCGCCGGTTATTTTTTTACCGATTTGTTGGATTTTGTTGTGTTTTGAAGTGTATGGTTTTGTCTCTTACTCCTGCTTTCCCTTCCTATCACCAGTACTCTGACGCTGCTTCTGCAATACACGAGTGTCATGATTGTAATTGGGAGGCATGGCCCTATCATAGACTTATTTGATTAGGCTTTAAAGCGGAAGTTAAAGCGCAAGTACTAGTGAATTTAGAAGTATTAACTGGAATCAAGTCCAATTCACTAGTGTCTTGCGCTTTCACGTTTTACACTAACTAACCTTGGATTATACTTCGTCGTCCGTAGCTTTTGGGCAGCTATTGTACATTCGGTAATCGCGCACGCAGCGCGCACCGACTTTGTACACTCGCGATTACAACTGCGGTTTAATGCCATTTCCTCCACATTAAGCCTCTGCTTGAAAGCTATGACGTCACTCCTTAGTTAAGGCCGGACGAAGTATCCACCAAAATAGGGGGCCTCATAATAGTGCGCAAAAGCAGTGTGTATTTTTGCATAGGTAGGCATTGTGATTCTGTACAAATACTCAAGTATCGTTGTTTGAACGCCGAACGATAACCGAATACTTCCGCTCGTATTGGGCTCAGCGACAAAGTATCGTGTAGCGTAGCAAGGCCAGCTAATTTGAAGCTTTACCCCGTGCCTATCCTAGCCAATTGACTATAGAGGCCATAGCCTGGCCTACTAATAATTATCTTGTTGTTAACACCAGGATTGACTATGGGTATTGCATGCAAGGAATTTACACTGTTGAGTAAACCGAACCTCCATAACTTTACAATATATCATAGCGGATGTCTGTCACTGGCTCACGATTCACGAGGCTGACTAGTTGTGGCAATCATTTTAAAGGGTCATTTCGTGATGCACAGCTTCGTAAACCACAGGCCTAGTCAGAAAACTTTCTGAAGTGTCCAAATGTACGTGTGAGCCTTCTTCTTCCAACTTGATATCGGGCAAAGATCTGCTGGTGCTTTTTCTATGTAGGCCTAGGCGCTCGCCCTCAGTCACCTTCATAAATATCCTAAAAAAGGTTAGTTAAAACTCAGTTGAGTCTGAGGATGGCATGTTAAATTTTGATTTGATACTTGAGCATGTCAGTTTATGAACAAAAATAGAGATCATCTGCTTGTGTAATCAAACTCATGAGCCTAGGACCGGCCTAGGCCAGCCTAGCCATGGCCTAGGGCCTAGGCATGTAGGCCCCCGCAGTTAGCCAGCAGTTATCAGTACTCGTACCTAAAAAGTTTGAATACTGATTAACACCTAACTGCTGGCCTGTTTAAAGTAGGCCTACACTGGAAGGCTTGAGTAAACTCAAACCTTCAAAGGCCCTACTGTTTCTGAATGGAATTTGCAGCAACTACAAATACATCATGACAATGTCGACTTCTAATTTATAATTCAATGCATTTTAGCAAAATTAGAAAACAACCATTCAATTAGCACGATTCGTCATGCCATCATTGTGTCTTTCACATAGGCGGGTAGGCCACATTGCATGACAGGGAGGCGTAGGCTATGACTATTCCCGGTTATGCATGGCAAGACCTTAATATGCCATGGTGAAAACAAGTTTTTATTAAATAACAAAGCATGAACGTTTAACCCACCAGTGAAGATGAATCGTGCTAATTCATCAGATGAGCATACCCCGAGCATTGATTCCCTCATGGGATTTCTGAAAAAAATATGAAAATGGGAACAATATCATCATTGACAACTGCCAACAATCATGAATTCGCCATAGAAGCCAGACTGTTTTGTTGAAGCGGCCCTGCTATGTGAGCAGAACGATCGCTTTGCACTGCGTTAAGAGTGCAAGGTTTCCGAATTTACCATCCATCATTATTTCGACTGACCTTTTGACATTCTCAAATTTGTGTTTTGAGTTTGCAAACACAAATTTTTTAGCTTAATCTAGCGACCGTTGGTGTCTGTACCTACCACTGGATGCAAAAATCGGTGATATGGCATTGCAAAATGGTCCAACATGTCCCCAACTCCAACCTCGAGCCGTAGTGATGAGTGAATGATGATGATCATTATGCTCCGACGGCGACCATTCACTTTTTCGGTTATGTAGTTTTGCCGGTTTCGAAGTCGAAACACCGCTTCCGCCCCCCTCCTTGAGACAACTAGTTGTCTACATGGCCTTTTGGAACGTAAGAGTCATCCCTTTGCACCAGTAATGTAGAACGTGCTGTGTTACTGTTTAGCCTTGATTTGCTGTTTTAAAAATGTGAGAGCTGCTGCTTCTTGGATGGAATTTCGAAAGTGCACTATCTCGGGTACTTTCTTCCCCACAACAAATTTGCAAAATAACATCGGCCGCTAGCACTCTAGATTTTATTTACGGTCATTTGGCTAGCATCTCTGCTGCATAGCATTAGCTCCATTTGCATAGCATAGCTGGTTCTTGGTGTGCCCCTGCATTACGGGGGGCCGTTGATTATTTTCCCTTAGCTATCGAAGCATGGTAAATTCCTAACCGCGGAAGCGCCAAACGGAGTGTGATGAATTAACGTGAAAATCTGATTATGGGCACAGTCAATTCCCATTGATTTTGTTCCCTGGTTTTTATTTACAATATAATATTCCTATTTTGTCAAGACGCTCCAATTAAGTCCACACCATCTGTGACAGATCGGCAATTATTGGTCCATGAGGGCATAGCCCGGGGCAATATCAATGAAGGTGAGCGGCGAAGGTGCTTTGTCATTGTGGCAAATTGCATACTACTTCTTCAGCTGACTCGATGACTTTTTAGACGGGATGAGAATTCACGAAAACGATGGACCTCGCATCATCATTCGTTTTTTCGAAAGACTGTAAGTTCACGCCTTCAACACCCAAATGGCACTCTCTTGGGAGCCACCTAACGGTTATGATGCGTCATTTAACTTGCATGATGGTCCCACAGAACTCCGCCTCCAAAGTTAAAAGCAAGGGCACACGAAAAGAAATCAGTTATCTACTAAAACAGATGATCTTGAAGTCATAGTGGAACCATGCATAAGCACGGGTTTAGTTTTTTCATACATATATTGATCTAACACTATCTTAATAGGGGGTTCCTGGGGCCCATTTTTTGCAGTCGGCATTTTTTAAACGCTGCAATATATTTGGTTGATTTTTTGTCTTATTTTTAGTTACGTTTGCAAATATCTTGAATTCACCTACAAATTGTTCGACATTACTTCTTTTACTATCCTGAAGTCGCAACATCTACATTCTAAAGTTCGGGGTTCGAGTCCTGACGAAGAAAGGGCTGGTGATGATGAGATCTTAAGTAGCATGGGTCTTGGTTTCATTACGGATGTCTGGGCTTCGATGCTGAAACAGCCTTCGAGGAATCGGTTTACACACCGGTTTTCGAGAAGATTGCGGTAGTCCACACTGTCTAGTCGGCTGCACCAGTCACTAAGGAACCGCAAAGGAAACCGGTAAAAACAACAAACAAAGTTAAGTAAATACAGGCGATGGAAAGCGCCATATGTCAGAGCTGTCATTTCAACAGGACTCAACATTCTTTGTAGACGGGAGCGATTCGCGAAAGCGAGGGCTCGTATCATTCGCCAATGGAAAGAAGAATTGGAATAAGAATAAGAATAAAAACACACACAAAAATGACACTCTATTTGGAGGGACCATCTTCTTGCCATTCAAAGGACCGTGAAGTGAACGACTGCAACAAAGCACTCATAATGGGACAGGACTGTCAAATACCCCAAAGGTGGATTAGGACGGCAACATTCACAAGACAAGGCACACTGAACTCTTCACTGGAAGCTATAAAGGATTTGAAAAGATGCCTTGCACCAAATCCTCGCACGAGCTCGAAGGTAGACACTGACACCTGTAGCAGATAAAGTCCATACTGCAGGTTTCGCCGATGGAAAACCGTGTTATCAATTTTAACAAAATCAGTGTCTTTTATCGGAAAACCTATGATGGGTTGACAGACATATTTTGTGAATCGTATTGGGCCCCATTCGATTCCTATTGACTGGCAATTTACATTTTCACCATGAGGACCCATTTAAATTCCCGGGGACAAAATATAGGCGGGCCAGATAAGACCCCCCAAAACTCCAAAGTCAAAAGCTGGGGTTGTAACACAAAAATGTAGATGTATACGCCATATCCCAACTTTATTTTCATTAAACACCTCTTTGAAAAACTTCGTCTTGCATCTAAATGTTTCTACAGCGAGCGTCAAAAGCGACACGTTAACCACGGCGAAAATTGCTCACCATAAACCTAACGGTAATTACAGAAGGAACAACTATTGCCAATCTACAAGAATATCGGCGTCAACATCGAAAACGTCACGCAAGGGGGTAACATATATAATATCATTATAAACTCAGCAAAAAAAGTTCACTGGACAGTTAGAAAAGTTTAATATTTCAATTTATTTCTCATAGAAGGCAAATAATTGCATATACAAAATATTAAAGCGACATTCGTATCTGTCAGTTTTGGATTGAATTGAAATGTTAGCATTCATGCATGACTGATTCCTCCAATTCACAATGGCAAGTTCTTAAATGAAAATTGCACGAAATTAGCACCCTTTTCGGCCATTTCAATTTGGAGAATGAATCTGTCTGTGAGTCAGTTACACAAACACAAAGGCGCTAATTATGGGATACTTGGTTTGGATTTTTTCATAATAAAGCATTAAACTTTGATGACACAAAGGAAATTATTTTCCAAAAGCATAGCATGTCAGAACTTATCAATCTTGGATGCATCTGGATTTATCACAATGTAATGTTATGGTTAACCACCTATTGCTGCACTTCTCATACGCAAATTGGTTCTCTACCGTTCCCTCGTCTTTTCCACACTTCCCCCTTCCATCATTGTGGTGGATACAAAATCTGGAATTGGTCCGGAAAGAGGACTTGAGTCTTTCCCCTTGTGCATCTTTCTGATCCTTGGCCCCCATATCTTGCTTGCCGATGTTGAGATGTAAGTCAAGTTTTCTTTTGCAAGGTTTTCTGGGACCATATTCCGACGTCATGGAGGTCTATTATTACAGTGTGAACTGAAAGCGACGGACATCTTGACCTTGAGCGCCATGGATTGGGACTAAACTGGTGCGGTCACAGTTCATCTCCTCAGATTATTAGAGTTCTGATACGTTGCGTCTTCAGCTAGGGTGTAACCTTTGGGTCAACAGGTCTCTGGCGATAGGTAATTTCTCACTTCATGTATCAAGCGGTGTGAGATTTTGAACTTGTGCGGGTGTGATACGTGAAAAAAAACACGAGCGAACTAGTGAAGGGGGGTCCAGCTGAACATACCTAGGATCTCACATGATATGCTCGAAAGTGTGGCCATCTTTTGACGAGAAAAAACACGCAGCGGGATTAACACATGGGTTTCAACACTCTGGTCTTTCCACTTCATCTCACATCTGTTTACAGTGTGGAAGAAAGGGTCAAAATTGGTGTTCAAATTCAAATTACTAGGGCCTCGATTCTTGCAATTTTCATGTATGCACTTGTCATCGACAAATGAATGTAACCAGTATGCATGAATGGTTACATTGAAAATTCCACTTCCGAAGATGAAGAGTATGAAGTCTGTTATTTTGATGTACAATCTTTGCCTTTTATGAAAGATAAATATGATTTAATTTGACTTTTCTAAGTGTCAGGGACTTTTTTGCCGAGTTTATAATAGAGAGCATTCAGGGAAATACATCAAAAATGATTTTTCATGTAGATTTTCATAGATCTGTTTCTAGCTTAATATACCATTTTCTGGAAATTTGGAGGCCATTTTGAAAAAAGCCCTCTAGCGAGAGTTCCCCACATTCCCAGAGGTTGAGATCAAATTAATCGTGTTCAGCATCCTTGAAAATATTAAACAATACCTTCAAAACCATCTTCACTTTGATTTTATTACTTGTATTCAATAATAATTAATTGATAACGGTCCAAAAAAGGCTATTATACCGAATTTGGCAGCCATTTTGAAAAAGGGCCCTCTATGGGTAATATCATAAAAACTCTAATTATTGAAATAGCCTACACAATAATTAGCCATAACAAATTTTTACCCCAAAATTGATTTTCATATTAACTATAGATAGCTCGTTTTAACTTTAATATGCCATTTTTCTGTGAATTTTGGCGGCCATTTTGAAAAAACCGCCTCTCGTGAGCGTTCCCCACATTTCCCAGAGGTTGGATCAAATTAATCTTGTTCAGCATCCTGAAAATATAAACCACTTACTTCAAAACATCTTCACTTTGATTAATACGTTATTCAATAATAATGAATGATAAACGGCCCAAAAAAGATTAATACAGAATGTTGGCAGCCATTTTGAAAAAGGGCCCTCCTAGGGGTACTTATCTAAACTCTAATTAGTGAAATAGCCAGACACAATAATTAGCATTACAAAACCCCCAAAATTGATTCATATTAATATTAGATAAGCTGTTTTTACTTGATATGCCAGTTTCTGGAATTTTGGCGGCCATTTTGAAAAACGCCCTCTAGTGAGAGTTCCCCAATTTCCCAGAGGTTGGACCCAAAAAATCTTGATCAGCAACTGGAAAGTACAAAGAAAAACCTTCAAAACTTCTTCCCCAAACTTCTAGAATGGGACTTTTAAGCAACTTTTGAACCCTACTATAGAGAAAGTTCACGCTTAAACTCACGAATACAGGTCTCTTGGGAGATCACCGTCCCTGCCATCAAAGAACCGGAAAGTGAACAACGGTACACAAGTGGGGGGGGGATCATATGGAACACGACTGTGAGTACCAAGGTGATTAGGACGTAGCATTCCCAAGACAATGCAAATTTAACTCAATGGAAGCTATAACGTAGTTTGAAATGATCTTTTTTTACCAACATCCTAGCACCCACGTTCAAGATCCAAAATCCACTAATTCATAAACTCGGTGTGAAAGCAGATATAATTCGCCGGGCTCCATGAACGAATGATAAAGCGTGAAAAATAATGTTGCGTAAATAGTCAAAACTGCATCGAGTGCCCTATTCTTTCCGTTGTAGCCGGACTATGATTACGGCGGACTATTTAATTCTACATAGGTTTCTCGATCGAAATACACAGTTTTCGCCGAAAATCCAATTTTTTTGATCGGAAATTACCAGGGTTTTCGTCGGTCGAAAAAAAAAACGGGTTAATGAATTTAAATAAATCGGTGTGTTTAGATATAAGTCCCTCGGTACTCGCGGAGAAGCCTATTCTTTCCTAGAAACCGTATTATTAATAGGATTGGGCCCATAGGTACTTCATCTGAAGAATGCTAATTAATTTTCACTAGGACCCATTACATCCGATACATCTTAATAAAGCGGGTCCAAGATAATAAGACCCCCAGAAAAAAAGCACAAAACCCTCCCTTACAAATGGGGGGAAAACAAGGTCAAAGCCCCATTGAATGCCATGGATGTTGACCTTTGGTGTCCCCTACATGGAACTAAGCATTTAAGACGTCAAAACTATTCCTTGATGTTAATCCTATGAAGCTCAATCAATATTGTACAATTTTCTCCAAATGGAGTAATTTAAAACTTTGACCCTGTGACAACAGAAAATTACCTTTTTTATTGAGTTTTTTTGTTTTAGCCTATAACTCCAAACTTTTCGGCCCATTACCTTATCATGTTTTTATGTGCGTGTTTTTACAGCACTGGTGTCAAATGCCTAAGGGGACCATGGTTATTGAAGATGAACTTAGAAAACTGTCTGATTTGCGACCTATAGGCAGTTGCTCAACTCGATGTAACCATGTTCTAAATTGATGGGGGGGGGGTGCCAATGTGTGCAATGGTGTAACACATGTGTGGGTATAGATATCAAACTGTGACATATAAAAAAGAGGTAATAGATTTGATTAATTTAATCAAAGATTTTATATTGGCGTGGCGATTGGTTCAAACACCCTAAAGATATACCCTACACCCTGATCCTAAAACCAGAAAATCAGAAAAGAAAACACTCCGGCCAGTGGGACTCGTAAAGCTTAAGTCCAAAAACAAAGTGTATTGATGTTATCAGAACTCTACGAAAAAAGGTTCTAAAAAGGGTGTTGTTTGGACTCTCCTGCCACCCCTTAGGGTTCTCAACAAAAAAAAATGGTTCTAATATGTTGTATAGAAGCCATTTGATGCTTCTGTAATGGTTCTTTGAATGTTGTGGTTCCATAATGAATGGTTCTCCAGAGAAGTAAAAACATTCTAAAACAAGGGAACCTTTAATGATTGGAGTGTACTAACACAAACATGGCAAAAAAATCACTGGCCATGATAGCAGCAATTCTGATTTCCATCCATGGTCAAGGAGGGCACACACCTTTCACTTTTAAAAGACGCGATGGGGTTTAGGGGTATATAGGGGATACTTTTGTAATTCCCTAATAGATTTCGGGGGGGGTTATGGATGTTGGTGCGGGTACGCCATGCTCGTTCCAAAAACGGGACTAGGCTGCTATTGCGGGACTCCAACTAGGGGTATCAAATTCACAATAATATGCTCTAGTCCCGCAGGGGGGTATCAAATTCAGTTGAGATTGTGACTAGTCCAGGGATAAAAATTAGAAAATTAACCTAAATTTGGGTCATCAAAATTGCCCTTTGAGTGTGCCTTTAAAAAAATATTGGTCTTTGGTTCTTGTAATATTGGTTTGTTTTTCTTTTAAGGTATATTTTTTATTTACATATTGAAAAAGTTCGCTAGGGGATAAGTGTACTGGCCAAATTGGTCCCTTTTAGGGTATATTTTCACTGAAAATGGTCCGTTAGGGGGCCACTTTCAAACCCTGAACGGGCATGGGTACCCAAACAAACACTAAGAACCCTCCCGGGTTAGATTTGTTTCAAGAATTTGTTTGATTGTATTTCAGAATTGGATTGGAAAAGAGAGTAGACGGTCAGCCAGCAGAGCAGCAGGCCTTGGGCCAAAGAGGGCGTTAGACCTTTTAACCGGTGGTGTTTACTATTTAACCAGACAACAGAAAACCACAGAACCCCGATTGAAACAGCTGCATTATCGGTTATTGAACCCACTAACGCCTTTATACACAGTGTAGTCTATGGGGTCAGTAAAATAGGCCACTTTGGAGCATGTTTCTTTCACATTTAAAACTCTCACAAGAGGAAAACAACCACCATCACCCCAAAGTAACAAGCTGAAATCACCAACATAACCAATATTTTGAACATTGATGACCGTGAAAATTTTTTTAGTTACGAATCAACAAAACTTGCTCGATTGTTCAGACCGGCAACCCAAGATTTCTATAGTCGCCAAAGCTAGTAATTTGCAAATCGATGTGAAATTGCTGACCGCGGAGTAAATTTAAACCATAATTCACTGTCCAAACTGCCTGCTATGTTTGAGAAAACCTACCAGTCTACCATCTCAATCATGCTGTTTCATCACTTTCTTAATAACTAGTGCATTTCAGACATTTTAAAGCCCCTTGTCAGATTGGCCATGCAAAGAAAGAAAGTAGTCCATCCAAGATTGTTGATCCTTACGGCAGGCCCGGTAGTGGTGTATAACCTATAGGGTTTTTAATGAGTAAACTTATACTGGGAAGGTAAAACAGATTCAAGAAGAAAGTCCAAGGGCCTAAGAAAATTTATGCCATATGATTTCTACCCTGAACAGACATATTTTCTATCAAATAATTCGTAGTGGTGCACATAAATTAGTCATTGTTGTGTATAATATCGTAATCACAAAAAGCACATATTAACTTGTCATTTGCAGATGACTATGAGAGCCAAAATTGTTAGACAGATGAACCAGGCCAATGAAACTGTACCAGTGGAAAAATGTGTTTTTCTAGTAGGTTTTTTTATAGTCTGGGATGAAGCATTGGTCAGGATGGAGTAGGCTTTTTGTGCACGGTCCAGAGCGCAGGACAGTTACTTTTAGATCTGTGTGAAACATCACACAAAGCATAGTGCCTGCGCGGAATAGGCCATCGCTACACATGTGACCACTATTAATACATACATACAAAACAGACCTGTTACATACACACATACCATGATACCACATAAATACACAAAACATACAGCCCATACATACATCCATTACGAGACAGCCATACATAGCAAGCGCTGAGTGTGGAACCAAATAAATAAGGAAAAATAA
Organism: Ophioderma brevispina; assembly: GCA_023653785.1. Lineage (NCBI taxonomy): Eukaryota > Metazoa > Echinodermata > Ophiuroidea > Amphilepidida > Ophiodermatidae > Ophioderma > Ophioderma brevispina. The sequence goes on along the minus strand of JAMKCH010058523.1, from coordinate 3,515 downwards.
ACAACCAGCAGAATGACCGAGAATGGTTACAGTCACTTTGCGTGTTCTTAATAAATGAGTGTTGTAATAAACTTCCTTAAACTTGTAAGAGTCACATCTCTGATGTCATGTTATGGTATTTCAGATTGTCGGAGGAGCAACATAGAGAATTCATCAATCGTTTAATCCCTCCATCCATCGTTGAAACCCATCCATCCATCCATCATCGTTAATCCATCCTTACATCCATCAATCAATCAATCGTTTATATCCATCCTTCCATCAACCATCACATCGTTTAATCATTCATTTCCATCATACAGTCCATCCATCCATCCCATCCAGCCATCGTTAATCCATCCTTCCATCATCATCGTTTAATCCATCCTTCCATACATCCATCCATCACATCGGTTTTTCCCTTTTAACGCCATCCATCCTTCCATCCATCCATCCATCCAGCCATCAATCCGTTTTAAGCCAGCCATCATCGTTAATCCATCCATCCTCGTTTTTTGTAATCCATCTTCCATCCATCCTGTAATCCATCTCCATCCATCCATCATTAATCCATACTTCCATGCCATCCATCCATCAATCGTTTAATCCATCCTTCCATACATATTCAATCCATCGTTTAATCCATCCTTCCATCCATGTTTAATCCATCATTCCAGCCATCGGTTAATCCATCCTCCATCGTTTAATCCATATCCCCTTACATCACATTCAATCGTTTCAATCCATTCCTTCCCATCCATCAATCCCATCGTTTAACTAATTTCCTTCATAATCCCACCTCGTTTTAATCCATCCTGCCATCCTATCCATCGTGTAATCTCATCCCTTCCATCCATCCATCCCATCAATCGTTAATCCATCCCATCCATTCAATCCTTCCATCCATCCATTCATAGGTGAATCCATCACTTCCCAGCCATCCTTACATACATACTTACATAATCCATCCATCAATCGTTTAATCCATCATCGGTTAATCCATCCATCCCCATCCATCTCGTTTAATCCATCTCCATCGTGTAATCCATACATCCATCCATCGTTTAATCCATCTCCTCCATCATCGTTAATACTCCAATCCTTCCATCCATACCACCATCCATCTATCAATCGTTTAATCCATCCTTCCATATTCCATCCATCACATCCATCCATCCATCGTTTAATCCTTCCTTCCATACATCATCCATCCATCGTTTAATCAATCCTTCCATCCATCCATCCATCAATCGTTTAATCCATCCTTCCATCCAATCCATCCATCCATCAATCGTTTAATCCATCCATCCATTTCGTTTAATCCATCCATCCATCGTTTAATCCACCCATCCATTCGTTGAATCCACCATCCATCGTTTAATCCATCCATCCATAGTTTAATCCATCCATCCCACGTTTAACCATCCATCATCCATCGTTAATCATCCTTCCATCCATCCACCATCAAAGCGTGTAATCCATCTCATCATCATCGTTTAATCCATCCATCCATCAATCGTTTATCCATCCATCCATCAATCGTTTAATCCATCCTTCCATCCATCATCGTTTAATCCATCCTTCCTTCCCATTCCTTCATCATCTCCATCGTTTAATCAATCCACCTTCCATCCATCCTTCCATCCATCCATCGTTAATCCACCCATCCTTCCTTTAATTCAATTCAGCCGTCCATCTTCCATCCATCCACAACGTTTAATACATCCGTCCATCCATGGCATCCATCAATCGTTGAATCCATCCATCATCAATCAATCGTTTAATCCAGCCATCCATCCATCAATCGTTTAATCCATCCATCCATCATCAAGCGTTTAATCCATCATCATCAATAGTTTAAGCCATCAACCATCAATCGTTTAATTCCTCCATTCCACCCCAGCAATCGTTAATCCATCACACCCATCGTCCATCGATCGTTAATCATCATCCATCAACCTCAATCGTTTAATCCATCCTTCCATCCATCGTTTAATCCACCCATCCATCAATGTTTAATCATCAATCCATCCATTAATCGATCTATCATTTATTCGATCCATCCATCAATCCATGCATCATTTAGTCGATCCATCCTCCATCAATGCATTTAATCCTTCCTTCCTCCATTAATCATTAATTGCTCTTCCTTCTTCCTTCCATCACCAAAAATGATGAAAACATCAGGGCCGTACAAAGGATTTTTAGGGGTGTGTGCACTCAACAAAAGTGGATTTTTTTTAAAAACGTGGACCTACCCCCCCCCAAAAAAAGGGTCCTTTTTAGACTTTGAAAATCTCATCACCAAAAAGGGGACTGTCAAAATTTCTCTAGATTTTGGACCTTTTTTTATTTCATTGGCAAAAGTGGACCTTTTCCCATTTGTAGAATTGGGGGGGGGGGGGTGCGACCGCACCCTTCCATCAGGGCCTGCTTGGGCCCTTGCAAATCAATCAATTAATCATAGCTGGATTTCACGTAATCAGGAAATAGAAGTGCTTGATACTGATGCAAATTTCTTTCATTAGTTCCTGTGCTGGTACAAAACAAATTGTAGTGTTATGGATTAAGGATAGGATAATAACCAATTACTATACGTGTGAGTAAAACATAAAGTATACACTTCCTTGATAAGCTGTGATATTCCATGTGACTAAATATTTTGCATTGAATGGTTGTAAAATTGATTAGATTACTCTTATGAATCTTTTGATACCAAATTTAGGGGGCGATGGTGCATGTGACTGCACAGGGGCACAATTACTGAAACATATCCAATTGTGATTGCGCCAATTACACAATGAAACCACTGGTTCGAATAATATGTTCATCCTCTTTTACTCCTAGCTTCTTAATTGGGGCGCAATCACAATTCGGACCATGGTTTCATTATATTGTCATCTGTGCAGTATCCATGCAGCATAAACCCCATAAATTAGTATCAAAAGAGCAGTGAGGGTGTATCTATATAAGTTAAACCATTCTAAAATTTTAGTCACATGGAATATCAAAACTTATCAAGGAAGTGTATACTTTTTTTTGACTTCACGATTTGTAATGTAAAACGATATATAGAGACTAGCTATGGTATAGTTGAACCATATACAATCAAAAGAAGTTACAATATGCAGAACAGGCCACAGCGACCAGAGAAGGCAACTGATGTCAGAATTAAACGTAGTAGTGGGAGAGGTCAAGAATGGACCAGTTCATCTGGCAGAGCTGAGATCTATTATTGATGAGAGGCAAGGACATACCAATTCAGTGTCATCACAAAACCGCGCAAGGCCCGTGTTCGAGCAATCACCAAGGAGGTGACAAAGCTTGTAAGTAAAATCGATACATTCAACTTCAAAGTAAAATTTAAAGCCAGGTTAACACCATTGTTAGGGTGACTTCATAATGCCAAGGTTGGGAGTCTGTCAACCAGAAGAAGAAAACATCCTGGGAAAATTTGTATATGCGACAGAGAAATCCTAGAGGAGATACACTCAGTGAATTTGCAGCCATTGAATTTGCAGCTCAACACAGTCATC
>JAMKCH010058521.1:0-13404 GCA_023653785.1 Ophioderma brevispina | reverse complement strand
TGAGCAATGATTGATTACCACCTGCAGCAAATTAAGAGATCTGCAAAATATTTACATCCCTTTTGTCAGAGAATGTTATATGGAAACATTGATAATCGGAAAGCACAGAACAATTGAAGGAATGGTGGAATCTGATCCAAATTTGTTTTTGCTACAAATCATGAAACATTTGTCAACAGGTAACCATTAAACCAATTCCGTGCCATAAAATAATAAATACCATTGTTGTTTCGTAATTCATGCTTCTTTTAGTACACCAAAATTGTGAAGTAAAATATTCCTCAGGACATCACTGCATTTCCCTAAAATGTTACTTTTAACAATTTGTCATGAATGCATGAATGATATTGCAAATATGTCCCTGTAGGACAATGCTAAAACACAATGGTTGATATTCTGAAAGGGAGACTAACTTTAGACCTGGGTTTAAACCAGGGTTAGTCCTACAAGAGGGGATCTTTTTCCTTTCAAATACTGTGAAAGTTAATGTAACGGGTGAGAAAATTCCTCATGGATGGGCTGGAACAGCCCATCCATGAGGAATTTTCTCACCCGTTACAGCACACTTTTAGAGTATGTTGTAAGGAAAAAAAGTTCCCCTCTTGTAGGACTAACCCTGGTTTAAACCCAGGTCTAAAGTTAGTCTCCCTTTCAGAATACCAGCCAATAAGTTGACCACTTTAATTTCAGATATTGTGCTGTGATATTGCATATTCTCAGTCCTCATTACTCCAGAATACAGCATGTGGTCAGCCAGGAATATGTCCAGGTCTGCCTGTTTGTTGCCCAAAACCTCCTATGTGCATTAATTGACCTTTAAAATCAAAAGCTCTTATGTGAAAAATGGAACCCATTTTCAAAACCTCATATGTGCAAAATTATTCAGGGGAGTGACCAAAAAATTCCAATTTTAGATGTCGCCATTCGTTTAACACGTAAAAGCGAAATCTTCACAAAAAATTCTGAATTTTTGCACTTTGTATTGAAAACCACAAGTTTGTTTCCAACGGTACTTGATGGTCAATGTTCACAAGTGTCAGGCTCCCATATTAAGTAGAGAACACGATAAGACAAAAATCGGAATAAGCACCTTTAATCAGCGCCATGTTGCAACATCCAAACAAACTAACCAAACACGCATACACAATGGGAAGTGAGAGCTTTCGTGGTTTACAGTGTGAGTCAAAAAACCCTACATTCAGAATAAAAAATATTTAAAATAGTTAAGAATTGTTTTTGCTCAAATGTTTGCTATGGTTATAAAGAAGGATAAACAGGCTTTCAGAAAACGTTTATTTGGTGTCATTTGGACTTTAGAGGAAGAAGTTACGCCTATTTTGCTGAGAGACTTAAAAATCCTGTTTGGCCGATTTTGAGCCATACAAAGATGCATCGCTTACATAAACATGGTCTTCAGCAGTGATTTGAGTACAAACATTTAACACCAAATTATTGTTAAACAATAGAAGGTGGGAGAGTAATTAAAGGATTATAAAAATAATATCCCAGAGATTACAAAAGAAAATACTAAGTAAAAATGTTCAATTTCCCAAATAAGAAATTCAAGATAGCTGGTGTAAGACCACAGTTCACTTTGGTTCAGCAAGATTTCATGGTTTTAACCTACAACGAATTAAACTTGGGAGCAAAAGAAACCATAGAAAGTTTTGTATTCCGCTTGAAAAAACAGCAGTGCGATATTGAATTTTAAGTTTTAATTCCGATCTATTTACAGAAATTTCAGCTTTAGTTCTTCTTGCAATTTATGGACACTGAGTATAATGTATTTGTGCAAAATAATCACCTTAGAGATGTAAAACAAAAATCTCTGACCAGTTTCATTATGTTCATGAACTGAGACTTTGAAATGGAGTGATTTTCAATAACTGACTCTTTATGATTGAACAATGGTAATTTAATTTTTGAAGATATTTTACTTATAATTATGTTACACAATGAACCACTTTATTCAAACTGATATGTTTTTGTCGAGAAGAAATCGATACCATCTGAAATTGCATGTGTGAATTGTCTTTGCTATAATGTGTTATGGTATACGTCGGTGTCAGTCTCTCCGCATTGTATGGCTAAAATCGGCCAAACTGAATTTTTAGGTCTCTCCGCAAAATTGACATAGTTTCTGAACCCAAAGTCCGAAAGACACCAAATAAAAATCTTCTGATAGCCTGTTTATCTCAGTAAACAACCAAAGCAAACATTGAAGCAAAAATAACGTTTAACATTTGAAGAAAAAATCTTCCCTAAATGTAGGGTTTTTATTGACTCCACTGTATTTGCCCATATCAAATGAACCATGAGGGGAGTGGTAATTCTGAGTTTAATCACTATCACCTATAGAAATTAATTCCAGAATTGAGTACCTAGAATAAATCCATCAAGTAGCCCCACCAAGATTTGAACCGGGGACCCCTGGGTCCAAAGCCAAGCTCTCTAACCATTAGACCACGCCACTCTTTGGGTGATTTGCTATATATGAGGCTTGGTCACCATCGTCTGAATTTACTGCCAGTAACAAAAGGCCCTCTATGCTGACTGAAATCAAAACTAATGCAATACCCTTTAAAGGTCAAATGCACATAGCAGATTTTTCCTGCCCAGTGACAACATATTTCAGTACATATGTTAAAATCCCAAATATTTTTATCATGTACAGGATTTACATTACATTTTACATTACCGGTACCCATACATTAAAATGGAAATGGATGTGCACGGAAGTTGTGAAATTTGTAGAAGCAAAAATAATATGGCTGCAGACCTTTTGCTTCTTTTTAATGTAAATCAACATACAGGAATCGATGGGACTGCAATATGTCATTTCTAATTTATTTTCCTTTAAAAAAATATTTATTACACAGTACACAGGTAGAGGATAAATTCTATAATCATATCCTTTTGAAACTTAGCTTCCCATTCACAAAACAGAGAATACCCATTCTACTTGCTATTTTATATGATTGCAGCATTTCCAAACATTTTGGTATATAAGCAAATGAGATGTTGGTGAGACTCAAACCATTGACGACTTGACCAAGGATACAGCATGCTAGACACAGACCAAAAAGTAAGAGGCTGTGATCATCTTCTTGCCAACCAACAAAACTGCACCAATGCAGCATTTTTAGCCTAGTTTACATCAGGGGTGCAAATTCGAGAATCACAGAATCGATTCTCGCAGTGATTCTCGTAGCATCCAGATATGAGAATCAATTTCTCCCATTGAATCATGTATTGAGTGTTGTCATTTCAAGTAAATTTGATTCTCGCAAACTCAGGCAAATTTGCACCCCTGTACATGAGTGTTCATGGCATGCAAAACTGGCACAGCAGTGGTTCTATTTTAGTGTGCCCATTGGTGTCGGTTTGACTCGAAGTCTCAAATCCTGACCAATAGATCGCGATAGGCACACAGAACATAAGAGTAAAATAGACTGCAATCATCTTACCTAGCAACGAAAGTGCACCAATACCTTTTAGGGCAAAATGCACCCTATATATGTATAGTTTAGCAGTTTATGTGGTGTGGCAAACTTATATGCACCTATTCTTATAGTTGATTCAACGCATCGTGTCACCTCTAGTACTTTTCCGAAGGTATGAGCATTGAATGAGGGGATGTGCAGTGTGGAAAGTAAAATTCCACACTATTGAAACATCTTAAAACATGCAGTCCGATAGATGAGAACAATCGATTCTATGCTCAATGAAACAATTCAGGTCTTCTAACTCTCAAAGCATTCTGACTAATCGCATTTGCTTCAATGGTATCCAATGTAACAGGTGAGTTGAATGTTATTGAATTTAGAGTGTTTGTAGTTTGGCCGGATACGAAGGAACAAAAGTCTTTGCACTCTCTATGTAAAGATGATGGTAACATAAAAGGACAGATTACCTTTGTTCGTTCATGAAACAGGTGAATCGGGCCACATATTCTGCCATGCCTCCTGTCCCAACTAATCGACGCTGTCCAAAACTTTTCCTCTGGTGACACGATGGGTTGAATCTACTTATAGTGTACGCAATTACATTTCCCAATTACCAAGGGAGCAAATGCCTGATTTGGAGGGTTTTGGGGACCTCCGATGTCACAGCAATTCTTATACCAAAATGTTCCTGAAAATAGGGTTTGTGAGCCATATTGCAAGTGTGAACTTCAAATAACCTTTGAGCAAGAGGACAACGGTCAAAATCTCTCTTCACACTATTTTTAATTTAACACCATTTTTAAAACACTGAAGTTAACACTTAATTTGAATTAAAGGGGAATTTCGTGATCCACAGCCTCATCCCCCTGACCTACCCCAATAAATGTCACCGCTGATTTAAAGGTCCATGGACACGGCTGAGTAGACAAGATTCACCATAATTTGACAGTATTCATGCTTTCCCGTAAGCACCCCCTACGCCTAAAGCACACGAACAACAAACGAACAAAAAGGCGCTTCCGGGTCATTGCGGCCAGCGCGATAATCACTTTCGTTTTGGAATTTCCCCTCAAAGCTTGTCTGAAACCTATGATGTTATGCCCAAATTTTTTATCAAATCTACAGTTTCTCAAATACTACTTCATTCAGATTTTCATTGATACAAATACATACTGTGACTAAAACTGTGTTTGAGAGATATTAGAAGTATTTTTAAAGCATGTCCATGGACCTTAGTAGCAACTTACCCCACCAACAGACACCCACTGTTCTTAAAAACAGGTGGACTGGAAAAGGAAAGCTATTGATTGGCTGTAAAATATGGAATTAAGCCAGACAAGTTTGTGGAAATGACAGGAAAAGGCAGAATCAAATGTAATAGCTATGGTTGGTTGACGTAGATCCCTCCTTGGTATTAGTGGCACCAGAATTAAAGGGCTGGTTTCCGATCGTCTTTGGGACCCCACCCCCCCCCCCCCCGAATTACCCGGAAGTAGTATCAAGTTTGATATCAGATGCAAGGCCTATTTTTCATTGTCGTCTTGAAATTGAGCCCTCAAATCCATTTATTCCTAAGATATAAACAAAAAACCGCCGTTTTAGTGGTTAACCACTTGTTAGAACGTATTGAATAGGGCTTTGCAACATGCATTATGCGTCTGCCATTCAAAACCGCAAGTTTGTTTCCCACGGTACTTGATGGGTGTTGTGCAAGTGCCAGGCTCTCATATCAAGTAGCGAACACAATACACATAAATCGGAACACCACCTTTATCTGTAAAACTTCACAATCAGTAGTGAGTGTAAAGTTAAGTTGGCAGTGAAGCAATGATTGCAGAGCGTTCCATGAAGCACGTTCCATGAAGCACGAAGGGGATAGGTATGTCTGAAAGGAAGATGTTCTCTTTTATGGTTGCATTATTAAGTGTGTTTTGCTGAAGTTTTCTGACTGACTTTAGGAAATATGCATGATTGAATATTATAACCGAATTATTGCGCAACCAGCCAAAAAGATATAATTTATGTGCACCTCTAAATCTCCTTGGAAAACAGACATTCTTCCTTCTCTTTCAAAAGATTGTGATTTCCTTGGGAAGTTTTGTGCTGGGAAGCAAGTCAAAAGAATGAAAGAGGATATCTTCCTTTTGGATTTGCTCAATCCAATCTATCTTCTCTTTTCCTTTAGGAATTCTAATATTTTGGCAGTATCCTGTATAACTAGCAAGGTGCCGTGAAAGCAGATATCAGTTGACATCAGTAGAGAAGATGCTACATCAGATGATGGAGGACACGGGGGAGGACACTGTTGTAAAGAAATCTCTTCTCTTTTTGCATCATTTGATACCGTATTTAGGTGAATAAATTTTATGTAATTTTGGACAATTATCAGATTCTTTGTGCCTTAAAACATACAAATTTGTATTTGTAACTTGTCTGTTTACGAAGTAATGATACAATTAGAAAATGGCGGCCATTTTCTGGACGCAATCTTGGTGTTGGGTACTTGAAATCTCAAAATAATGATTTTATTCATGTTATTACATTCTTTGCGCCTTAAAACACTTTTATCACTTTATTTGTATTTTCAACTTGTCTGGTTGCAAAGTTTCGGGGCAAAGTTATAATGAAAATGGACAATGGCAGCCATGATTTGATGTTATCTATCATGGCTACAAAAAAAATCATATTTACCACAAAAGGTTGCCAAATTCGATTGGTGTCATCACCACCAAAAACAGTCAAAACACCAAAAATTCATGTTCATTGCTCTAATGTGAAAAACAAAATTTGGAATAGCGACTCTCTTTTGAATTTGACCGTATTTGGTTTCGGAATACAGAACATTTTCAATATTCAGAATAATGAGCATTTTTTTGAAATTCGGAGTTTTGTGAACCATTTTAAACTCAAGAAAAGCAAACCCTTTAAGATTGGAATACTTAAACCTTTGGAATAAGAACATTTGGAATATCAAGATTACACCCATTCAATGCACTGAATATCAACTGTCAGGCGCCAATTTTTTCAAGGGGAGGAGTACATTGTAAAGGTATTTTGGGGACTTTTTGGGGTAACACGTCAATCTGTATAGCAAGTAACTTTGGAATGTTTTGTCCTTGCATTGCTGTGTCAATTATTTTGGGGACTTGTAACAAGTCAATCTAGCATGTAACTTTGGAATGTTCCATCCTTGTATTGCTGTGCTAATTATTTTGGGGACTTGTAACAAGTAACAAGTCAATCTAGCATGTAACTTAGGAATGTTCTTTCCTTGCATTACTGTGTCAATTATTTTGGGGACTTGTAACAAGTCAATCTAGCATGTAACTTTGGAATGTTCTATTCTTGCATTGCGTGTATATTATTGGGGATTTACACTACAAGTCAATCTAGCAAGTAACTTTGGAATGTTCTGTCCTTGCATTGCTGTGTCAATTTTCTGGCCTTAAGCATTTCTCTAGCTGCATATAAAATCTTCATTTTCTCAAGACTTCTGCTCTCAGTATACACTTGTAGGATAACGCTCCACTATAGGTCAGTGAAAGCATGATATCAGTGGATTGAGAAGATGCTACATCAGATAAGTGAGACGACACTGTTGTGTAAAGAAAATCTTCTTCTATTTGCATCATTTTGATACAGTATTTATGTGAATAAATTTTATGTAATTTTGGAACAATTAGAGATTTTTGTGCTTAAAACAAACACATGTATTTGGATTCTTTCTACTTATGCGAAGTAATGATACAATTAGAAAAAGGGCGACCATTTCTGGACGCAATCTTGGTGTTGGGTACTGAAATTTCAAAATATGATGTATTAATGTTATTACATATTTGCGCCTTAAATACACTTTTATCCACTTTTTATTTGTTTTCAACTGCGTCTGGTTGCAAAGTTTCGGGGCAAAGTTATAATGAAAATGGGAAAAAAATGGCAGCATGTTGAGGTATCGATTTGCCTACCAAAAACATCATAGGTACCACAAAAGGTTGCCTAACTTCGTTGGTGTCATCACCACAAAACAGTCAAACACCCAAAAATTTAGTTCATTGCTCTAATGTGAAAAAACAAAATTTGGAATAGCGTCTCTCTTTTGAAATTTGACCGTATTTGGTTCGGAATACAGAAATTTTCAATATTATAAAAAAAGAAAAATTAAAAAAAAAAAAAAATTTGTAACCATTTTAAATATCAGAAAAGCAAACCCTTTCTTTGAAAAAGATTGGAAGACTTTAAAACATTTTTTTGGAAGAACGAACCTGGGAATATCAAGATTACTCCAATCAATGCACTGAATATCAACTGTCAGGCGCCAATTTTTTACAAGGGGAGGAAGTACATGTGTAAAGGTATTGTTGGGTGGATTGACACGTCATCTAGCAAGTAACTTGGAATGTTTTGTCCTTGCATTGCTGTGTCAATTATTTTGGGACTGTAACAAGTCCAATTCTAGAATGTAACTTCTGGAATGTCTAATCCTGTATTGGTTGCTACTTATTTGGGGACCGTAACAAGTCAATCTAGCATGTAACTTAGGAATGTTCTTTCATTGCACTACTGTGTCAATATTTGGGGGACTTGTAACAGTTCAATCTAGAATTGTAATTTGGGAAGTTCTTTATCTTTATTGAATTGTGGGATCTATTTTTGGGACTTGTAACAAGTCCAATCTAGCAAAGTCGTAACTTTGGATGTTCTGTCCTGGCATGCTGTGTCAAATTTTATTGGCCTTAAAGCATTTCTCGAGCCTGCATATAAAAATTTCATTTTCTCAAGACTTCTGCTCTCAGTATACAATGTCGGAAACCCCGCTCCACTAATAGTCAATTGTAAGGATGAATTACCAGACTCTGGCTCTCGCATTAGATTTGCAAAGACTTTAATTAAAGGACGTTGGAAATGCCGGAAGACTCTATATATTGCCATCAAGTCTTGATGTGTATCAATATGTTAGATTTTTGTAATGTGAAGGGCATGTAAAAAATGGTTAAGAGTATTGCCAAAAATCAGCAACAAGATAGGGTTATTAGAATAATATATTGTTATTGAAACAGTACATGTTGTTTGTGCATGATTTGCTCTTGTGGGAGTCCATTGCACGAACTTCAAAGTTACACAAATATCCACATTGCCACTCCAGATATATCCACCGGTCTCACACTGTTATCGATGGAATTACAATGATAATCTCTAAATGAGTACCATGCACACAGACACATACACATACACAGAAAGCATCCCTATAGGCTTATATGTACCCTTGCAGACAACACAAATAAAAACTAAAGTCTGATAGGACCTCTCTAAACTACCATTGCATGTCATTTTGTGGGATGAGGTTAAAAAAGGAAACAGTGGCGTAACCAGACCCTGTGTAAATGGGAGGGGGCGGGGGGGGGGACTCAAGAGTTTTCCGATTCTGTACAAGCTTGGGGGGGATGATCAATGTGCGAGTCCCTGCTGGGATCCAGGGGAACTTGGTGTGTGGGTGTGTTGTGTGTGGGGGGGGGGGGGGGGGTAATATTGGCCTGTTGCAGAGATAGCCTACATACATTGCATTTAAAGGTGAATCGGTAAATAGTGTGAGTTGTGGCTTTGGCCGCCTCATCTACAAAGGAAAAGGTTCAGCTAACAGTGAGTTGTACAACATTATGAATGACATAGGTGTGTTTGGGTAACATATTCATACAAAAAAAAAACGGGTGTATTTGCTAAAAGCTTATTAAATACACTGAGTAAATGGAAGTTACATGAACAGGCTGTACTGAATGGGGGTGGGGGGGATTTTGGTCATAGTAGATGTTATAGTGGGGTGGCCGCACGTGGACTGGCGCCTAGTAAATGGGAGGTGGGTACAGGAAGGGGTGCTCCCTCTCGCGCGAAGCGCAGAAGAACCCTTGCAATAGTTCAGACACATTTCTAATGAAAAGTTGATATTCCCAAGTTTTAAAATGCAAGGTGGATAATAAAAAAAATGATACTTTGGTAAAAGTTAATTGTTTTGAATGGAGGCAAACAATATCCTAAAAATGTTGATATCCCCAAATACCCGGACTGGAATTTTTTGAGCCCCCTTTTTGGAAACCTAATTTTTTGATCCTACCAACCATATTTTCTACCCGGGGCTACCAGCGATTGTTAATTGTGTGTGTATTTTACAACATCCTGGGTTCTTCAAAGGTCCTAGGACTCTATCTTCTGAGGGCAAAAATTGAAAGAAAGAAAGAGAAATCTCATATTTTGTGTGAAAATGTTGCCAGTGCCATTTTTAAAACAGTTCTACCTTAACTAGGAACAAACGCACAACGCATGGCTGCGAACCGGGAATTTCAACACCCGGAAGTGTGAGCTAGAAACGTAAACACAGTTTGAAAAATATATAGAAAAAAAACTATAAATTAAACAAAAAAATCTTAAATGATTATTTTTTCAAACACGATCGGACTACACGGTTGGAAAACAAAATGTATATGTTATGGATGTTGGCACACGTTTTATTCTGCGTGATGTTGGAGAGGAAAAAAATAAGTAGTAATTCTTGTACCCACACTGCTACAGCCGAAAAATACACCGAAGAAAAACGTAAATTTTTTCATAATGAAATTTGAGGCCAGAGAAAAAATAGCAACATCTCGGCCATTTTTGAAATTACGGTCTTCAAAATAGTCATGAACAATTATGACAGTGTACTTTTAAAAAATCCTGTATGCCCGGGTGCTCTCCATTTTCGTTTAAACGGAAGGTCTGCGACCAAAATCTGACAATGGGTGATTCTGCCGATAGAGCCAAATGTACATTCACAGTATGGTTGCACGTTGCAAGGCATGCTATCTACCGCTGATGATCTGAGTGTATAAGTTATGGGTTAATGTTCGGAGTTTTTCAATTCTTCAAACAAAGTAACCTTCTTGTTATCAGCCATGAGCATGATAAACCTGTCTAGATGTAGCATTAGTTTAAAGTGACTGACAGGGAGAGGAGATTTTTTAGGATACAAATTTCTCTCAAATTGACGGATCGATTGTAGACACCCTACCAAGAACGTTCCGAAGGTTTATGGAAACTAGACAAAAGAAACAGCAAATCTTGTGTGTTGAACTTGCCTGCCGATATCGTAATTGTCCCCATCGAAACACTGTGCTTTGACTTTCGTCGTGCACGACAGAAAGTACTAACAAATATTCATAGTATTACATAAAGACGGCGGAGTATTCGGCTTATTCACGGCAGGTGTGATCTAATACATGTCATGGAAAGCCATTCCAAATATGCAAAACAAACCCGGGGAAAAAAAAAAAATTGGGGGGGGGGCGCTTCTTTCTGGAAGGAAATCTCCTCATGTTGTCTCTGTCTTAAATCAATCAGGATACTCAGGGGCAGAGCTTCCAGGGGGGCCCCCCCCCTCAAAAAATGTTAGAAAAACTAGGGAGTTTTTTTTTACGCAATAAATTGCAGAAAATTGGGGTTTGTTTTTAACCCAAAATAAGTTTCATTGTGTACTGTTGTTTCGCCCCTCCTTGATGTTTCGCTCCTCCTATGATTTTATCCCCTGGCGCCACCCCTGGGCTACTTGTACTTTGTGTTGGAACTTCTAAACCAATTCAATCTCAAGTTAAAGTGATGGAGCGATCTACTTTGTGCTGCCTTTACAGGCAGTCCCCTTTTTTGAGTCCTGCAACCCCCAATAAATCTTGCGCAGGGCGGATAAGGAAAAAAGGGCTACCTGTCAGCAGTTTAAGGTGGGGCCCTGTAGCGTCACAAGAAAAAAAGAAATATCGCCACTGTTAGTGACGGAAAAGGAGTGTCCGCGGGGGCCCTGAGCAATATTTAGGGCGGCTCCCTGTAAGCAGCTGCTGACCACTGTGCGACTCTTACATCCAAACCATGAACGGGTAGGGCTCTAGTCAATAATTGTAACTTTGGCTCATTCTTGCAGAATTTGGACATAATCTTTGGTTACAACTGTTACAAACGTTCTGTGGAGTTCCAATGCCATTAAGGGTTTGAGATGTTTTGAGAGGTATATTTCCTAAATAAAAAAAGAAAAATCAGTTCTTTGACATACATAGCATCTCTAGAGTCTGTAGATACTTGTGTACCAATTGTAACCATGCTACAATTTGTTCCCCATAAAGTTCATGTCAACATGGACACAGGCTGCCAAATTTGGCAGCACAATGAGCTACAATGACATCATCAACAAGGTAAGTTCACTTGAAAATTCCAATGTGAATTTTTAAATCTGGAACAATGGTTATCACATGATGCAGAAGAGAAGACTATCAAGAATGCCTACAATTATAACGTTTATGAAAATAAGAATATTATAGCCACTTTGCAGCTGTAAAGTTAGGCAGAAGCTGTGTCTGTGTATATGGCTTAAATGACACTATCACTACACACAAATCGTCATGACTAGATAGTCTAGGCTAAAGCAGCCATAAAAAAAGTTAAGACTATCTAGTCATGATCATAGACTAGCGATGGCCCTGCATCAGGGACCCCCAACAAAAACAGCTTTCCTATAGTAACTCGGTCCCTATAGCGCTTTCCTTAAGGGACATGAGGACATTCCAGAAAGCGACCCCAAGTTTTTCAAACCCTGTTTTTCATATTTGGATGCGTTCCAAGTATTAGATCAAACCTGAGTGATATAAGCCGAAAAACACCGTCTTTATGCAATGAGGTGATGATTTTGATTTAGTAATTTTCGGTCGTGCATGACAGAATTCAAAGCATGGTTTTTTATAGGGAGGATTATGAGAGCAGGCCGTTCAACCAAGGTTTTGTAGGTTTTCTCACGTGTACTTTTTGTCCAATAAAACTGTTGAGAAGAAAATTTGTATCCAAAATCTCCTCCTGTCCTTAAAATTTCCCCCCAATTTTTTTTATTTTAAAATATGTAATAGAGTATAAATACAGTATTTGCCTCGATAAGCACCCAGGGCGTAATAGTTAGCTGAGTGGGACTACTGTTTAAAACCAGTTCTGCCATTTGTTAGGCTGACTCATTTCCGATGAGACGCACTCACATTTTCAAACAAATTGCGTTTTTGTATATACATAATGTTTGTCCATGCGTTACTTCAGTGTTAAATAACTTAAACCTATATTGAAGTCCTTTTGATTAGAAAATCACACAACTTTAATTGCTATAAAATTCAGAAAATTGCATTTATACAAACGGAAAGTCTGATTCATATTACATGCAAGTTAAGCATTGAAGGTAACTATCTTAGGTCTCCATGAGGGTTTCAAGTAGACACAACAAAAATTGTTGCAATACCTAAATCAGCCTTTAAGGATTCTAATTTCCTATAATTATGACGTAAATCGGCATTCATTTGGAATTTTTTGTGCAAATTTCCCATGTCCAAATTTGATGGTGGGCACCGTTTTCAGAATCATCAGGATTTTTTATAATAGTGCTTTTAGCACCATCAAGCAGGCTTGAACGCTGTTGCTATATTATTCTTATGCTGCCATTCAAGAAATAGTCACTACCATTGCTTCTCTAGTTTGCACAGTGGCCAAGTGCACAGAAATTAGCTACAGTTGGCCCCAACACCTACTAAGATAAGATATGGGGGGATTTTCCCCAATTGTTTGTTCTATGCCCCCCACCCCCACCCCCAGACAGATTTTTGGCAAAAATCAGTGAATTGATTCAGTGCTACAAAATCACCAAATTTGGGCAAACTCAAGCAAATTTTGGACAAACTTGGTTACCAAATATTTGCCCACAAATATCACTTTAAAAATTCTCAAAAAAATTAACTTTGCACCCCCCCCCCCCCCCAGAAAATGAAGTCTGACACCCACCACTACTTCTAGTTTTAAGTAGACTTGAATATAGTGCCAGTCTGAGGTTGTTGGCTTTTTAATTCCCTATATATTTTTTTTGCCCATGTTTTTTAGTAGACAATTTTATGAACATTTTTCTGACAAAATCTTT
>JAMKCH010058516.1:0-23951 GCA_023653785.1 Ophioderma brevispina | reverse complement strand
TTTGGGAGTATTTCGGCAAATTGAGGATGCAAAGGAAGATTAATTAATATGCAAAAAATAGCTTAATTGGCTATATGTTGAACTGTACATTGGATACTCAAAAATTCCTGTGCTGCATAATAGCCTATCATGGGGAACATCTTTTTGAAATTTTTTAGTATGTGATATTGCGGCTTAGGTATGCAAATGAGCTAATTAAATATGCGTTTAATTGCTGGTATCTTGAAACGGTACATCGGTAGGCAAAAATTCCTTCGCACATGAGACTACTATGCTATAGGGAGGGGGTGCGGACCCTGCGGTGGAGGTGTTGGGGAGGGGGTGAGAGTGTTGGGGGAGGGCGGGGGAGTGAGTGGGGAGGGGGTGGGGGGTGGGGAGGATGCGTTGGGTGTTGGGGAGGGGGGGGGGGGTTGGGGAGGGGGTTGTGGTGTTGGGGACGAGGTTGGGGTTGTTGCAGGCGGGTGTTGGGTATTGCGGGGTGTTGGGGAGGGGGGGTGGCGCTAGTACGGGGGGTGGTGGGGAGGGGGTGGGGGGGGTGTTGCATGGTGGTGGGGGAGGGTGGTGGGAGTGTTGGGGGTGTGGGGGAGGGGAATGGCAGGTTGCGGGGTGGTTGGGGTGTTGAGGGGTGTCAAGGAAGGGGTGGTATGTGTTGCGGGGGTGGTGGGGAGGGGGTGAGGTGGTTGGGGTTGTTGTGGGGTGTGGGGACGCATGAGGGCGTGGGGGTTTTGCGGGGTGTTGGGGATGGGGTGGATGAGGTGTTTGTTGCGGGGTATTGGGAGGGGGGGGGATTGTTGAAGTTGCATTTATCACATGTAGTGATCGGAAAAATTTGGCGGCGGACATTTTACGCATACGTAAATACGAGGATCGCCTTGTTTGAGGTGAAAGGTCCATGTCAAGGTCAAAGGTCATTGAGGCTTCATTCACATAAACCAAAACAGCAGGCGACACAAGTAGTCCGAGGACCGCAATATTTTTTAGGATAGGAAGGATCGGGGGAAAATGTGCGGTAGGATCGGATTCTTGCATCTGCAAGAATGAATGCTGTGAAGACAAACATTGTTGCTGTAGGAGGAGAAACATTTTAAGTAGTGCACAAGAAAAACAGGTATGGAATATAACGGCCGTTGTATTGTTGTAGGGAGAAGGTTCTTGAGACAAAAATAGACCAGTGTATAATGTTGGCTGGAAGTTATCGTTTACGCAATGCAGAATTTTGTTTTGCGCGGAACAATTTGAGAAACATGATCACTTCGGTGCCAAATAACTTTTGGTTACGCCATGAAAGTTTTTTTAGGTTTTTCCTTCTGCTATCTCTAACACTCTGAGGATACCACCTTTCTTAAAGTATCTCTGATTGATCTTCAAATGATAACCCTTCTGAATAACCAGAGTCACAATAAACACTTATATTTTTCTGTATGATCCTTTTAAGCTTTTCTTACATGGTTATAGCTAGCTAATTAAATCATAAGCTTAAAGCAATTAATAGCAATTTTTTGAAGAGCACCTACCAGTTCAATATGTGATATTTGGCACAGTTATGTGGTAATTGTCTGGGAAACTATACCTGAGAACGAGAAGAGAATGCTAAGAAAGGCGTATTTAAAATTAAAAATGAGCGATTTGGAATGAGAACTGGGATCCCAGATGTGGACCTTAACGGCAGAGCTGGAAATGGCTACGTTTATGTCCGTCAATGATGAAAAATAGTTGCCACTTCGAGAAGTAGATAACCTCTAACTTGACTTGCGCTGAACCAATAAAACTAATGGATGAGCGTCGAAACGTACATGGACTATTTCCCGGCTATTTCACATGGAGGCCGTTTCCAGCAGCCGTTTTAATATTATCGGGATCCCCAATAATATTTTTATAATTACAAAATTCCTTCGTTTGTGACACCCACGACTTTTCGAGCTTAACCATCACAGGTATAGTTTACTGCCAGAGTTTACCAAATGCAACAGTTGTAAAACATCTCAATTTTTGAAAAATTGGGGGTTGCTCTGCAAAAAAACATGTGCTATATTGCTACGCATAATAAGCTGGAAATGGGATAATAGAGTGTATTCGGTTGTGATGCATGAAATGGTACAAGAAGAGGTTTGTATTTCATGTTGTCAGTTTTGTAACCCAAACATTTTCCTGATTTTTCTCGACTAATATATAACTTGTACCTGTCTGCTGCTTCTAAAACCACAATGCATGATCCAGTGATGAATATCTGTGTTCAATTTTAAAATTAAGCTAACGCTTCCTATTTTCTAGTACAATATACTGACATCAAGCGAAACGTTCATTTGTTATATTTAAAACATAATTAATGGGCTAACAATTTAATTGCTTTTTGCCCAGATTAATGTTTCGACTTTTGTGCTTTCATGCACAAGGGTTTAATGCTTAGGTATTCTTTTTTGTTGTCATCAATTTGTAACATGCCGGTGTTGTATTTATTCACCCGTCTACCCAGAGATTGACATTTTTTTCCAATTTCAAAATAAGGTCTTCTTTCAAATGCTTACCTTAACGTACAATAATTGTTTAGAGTAAACATTTCATAATCTATATGTTTTTTAAATTGGTTAATATTAAAAAAAATTATTGCTTTAAAGGTGTTATTCCAAAGATTTGGACCTTCTAAATTCCCTGTCTTTGTTTTTCTCCTCTGAAAGCAACATCTCCCCGTCCAATATCAAGTGCCGAGGCACGAGGGCTCCGTCCAGACCTAAGTTTTGCACCGGGTTGTAGCGCCTGCTGGGCCAGCGCCGATCCCCCCGACGGGACATGGGTCGCCTAACAACTCAGTACAACGCTATGAATGGCGGTATGAGCAGCGGAATGAAAGGGGGGACTTGGGAGGGACAGAAGGGGGCACCCGGATGCTTCATAAAGATATCTAAGGAACTGATAACAGCCATTTCTTTTTTGAACTTGCAAAGATTTGGTTGTTTTTCATCATTACTTGAAACTAAGGTTTTCAAAATAATTAACAGAGGCCACCTCGGAAATGTTGTGTTGCATAGTAGCTGTGGATATTAAAACGAAGATGGTAGAGACTTCCTCATGGATGTGGCCATTCCCACCCATGCATGAGAATTTTCTCCCCCGTTCCAGCACATTTTTATAGAGGTATTGTTTGGAAGGGAGGTCCACATCATGTCTACTAACCCTGTGTTTATCCAGACTAAAGTTAGACTCCCTTTCAGAATACCAGCCCTAGTGATCACTTTTCCCGTTGTTGTATGTTGATGTCTTTTTGTGAAAAAGGGTTTAACATTTTGCCGGTAACTCCGTACTTCATGGATTTAAAACCAAACTTGAGAGTCATAGGTGCACTTATGATGATGTTAAAGGTCACAACCACGGTCAAAGGCCATTATGTCAAGTTTTACGATCGGCTGAAAAATGTAAAATTGACCTGAATTGAAAGTTGAAGTTAATTGGAACCAACTTGGTTTAGTATATTACATGCAAACCCCCATTTGTGGTGGTCCATGCCGCACGAGTTCGTAACGGGGACTATGAAATGAGCAAGCATCTGCGTGTCCGTTCGTCCGTCCTGATGACAAAAATGTTAACCCATGTTGTATACCATTTATCTTGCGTCCCATAAGGGGCGACAATGATGTAACTGGTGGACAGAAGCGGGTTGAGATTTCTCGACCTGATTCGAATTGGGGCCGTAACATAGCTAATTAAGTATCTAATTTGCATATTTAATGAGAATTTTCCTGCCAGGCCTGTGTACAAGTTTTCTGGATTTCCATAAGTTCATATAATATGTAACTTGGGTGAAGGAAGGCGGGCGGAAGAGTTCTTGACCTGATTAGATTTGGGCGGTATTCGGGGCAAATTGAGTACAAATGAGCGAATTAAGTGCAAAAATCACGTAATTGCTATATTTGTGTAAACTGTAACATTGGATACTCAAATTCCTGTGCTGCATAAATAGCCTATCATGGGGCACACACATCTTTTTTTGAAATTTAAGTATGTGATATATGCGGCTTAGGTATGCAAAAGCTATTAAATATGCTTAATTGCTGTATCTCTGACACGGTACATCAACTCTATAGTTCAAAATCCTTCGCTACATATGACTACTATGCTATAGGGAGGGGGTGAGTGTTGGGGAGGGGGTGAGGTTTTGGGGAGGGGGTGCGTGTTGTGGGGGGCGGGGGTTGGGTTGTCTGGGGCGGGGTGTGGGTGATTGGCGGGGGTTGGGTGTTGGGGAGGGCGTTGGGTTTTGGGGAGAGGTTGGGGAGTTGCGGGTGTTGGGGAAAGGGGCCGGGGGGGGATTTTTGGGGGGTGGTGGGGTATTACGGGGTTTTGGGGAGGGGGTGTGGTGTTGCCTGGTGTTGTGGAGGGGTTGGAGTTTGCGAGGGTGTTTGGAGCGGGATGGCAGGTTGCGGGGTTTTGGTGTTTTGCGGGTGTTCAGGAGGGGTGGGTAATGTGTTGCGGGGGTGGTTGGGGATTAGGGGGGGAGTGGTTGGGGTGTTGTGTTGGTTTTGGGGATGGCGTGGGTGGGGGTTTTGCGGGGTTTGGGGAGTGGGTGGCGTGTTTCGGGGTATTGGGGATTGGTTTGTGATTTGTTGAAGTTGGCATTTATCACATGTTAGTGGATCGCAACATTTGGTCGGGACTTTTATACACGCATACTGAAATACGAGTTTCGCCTTGTTTTAGGTGAAAGGTCCATGTCAAGGATCAAAGGTCATATGAGTCCTACAGTTCACAACCACATAAACAGCAGGCGACACAAGTAGTCCGAGTACCTGCAACAATGTTTTTAGGATAGGAAGGATAGGGGGAAATGTGTGGTAGGATTCTTGCATCTGCAAGAATGAATGCTGTGACGACACATGTTGCGGTAGGAAAAGGAGAAAAACATTTTTAAGAGAAGTAGTGCACAAGAAACAGGTATGAGGAATATACTGCGTGTAGGGAGCAGTTCTTGAGACAAAAATAGCGTGGTAATTTGCGGATAGTTATCGTTTAGCATCTCATGATTTTGTTTTCGCTGAACAATTTTTAGAACATGATCACATTCGTGTGCCAAACACCTTTTGTTAGCCGACTCGAAAAGTAGGTTTTTTCCTCTGAATATCTCGACCACTCTGAGGACTACCGACCTTTCTTAAAAGGATCGCTGATTGCTCTTCAATGATTATACCCTTCTGAATACCAGTCACATAACCCACTTATATTTTTCTTATGCTCCTTTAAGCTTTTGCTACCTTTATCTAGCTAGCTAATTAAATCATTAAGCTTAAAGCAATCATAGCACATTTTTTGAGGCACCCCCATTTTTCAAAAGTTGATATTTTGGCACATTTATTTGTAAATTTCTGGGAAACTATAACTGCAACGAGAATGCTAAGAATGCTTATTTAAAATAAAATGAGCTAATTTGTCATTAAGAACTTGGTATCCCAGATTGGACTTTAACGGCAGAGCTGGAAAGCTACGTTTCTGTCCGTCCATGATGAAATAGTGCCACTTCATCGAGAAGCTAACCCTCTCACTTGACTTGCCTGAACCATAAACTAATCGATTGAGCGTAGACACGTACATGGCACTAGTTCCCCCGGCTAGTATCACATGGAAGGCCGTTTCCAGCAGCCTTTAATTTATTATCGGGATCCCAATAATAAATTTTCTTTTCTAATTAACGAAATTCCTTCGTTTGTGACACACACCCAGACATTGTCGAGCTTACCCATTCACAGGTATAGTTTTACTAAGCCAGTTAGTTCCATGGCAACCGTGTAAAAATCTCAATTTTTTGAAAAATTGGGGTGCTCTCAAAAAAAAACTTTGCTAATATGCTTTTAAGAATAAAATACGCTGGAAATGGGATTAATAGAGAGTACTTCGTGATGCATTTAATGGTACAAGAGATGTTTTGTATTCCTCAATTGTTGTCAGTTTTGTTAACAAACATTTTCGCCTGATTTTTTCTCTACTAATTATATACTTGTCTGTCTGTGCTTTAACCCCATGCATGATCCATTGAGACTATCTGGTTCAATTTTTTACATTTTAAGCTAAGCTTCCTAATTTTCTCTGTACAACTTATTACTGACATCAAGCCCAACGTCACTTTGTTATTTAAACATAATTATATTGGGCTAAAACATTATGTGCGCTTTTTTGCCCGATTTATGTTTCTTCCTGCCTTTTGTGCTTTCATGCAAATTGTTAATGCTTAGGTATTTCTTTTTGTGTTCATCACTTTGGTACCATTCCTTTTTTTGTATTTAGTTCACCCTTCTAAAGTCCTACCCCCTAGATTGACATTTTTTTTTTCCAATTCAAAATCAGCAGTTCTGTTAAATGCTTCCCTTAACTTACAATATGTTTTATAGTAAACATACATATCTATCATGTTTTTTGAAGAGTTGGTTAATATAACAAAAAATGAAAGCAAACAAATCTTCCCAAGATTTGACTTCTAAAATCCCTTTCTCTTTGTTTTTCTCTCGTCCTCTGCAAGGCCACATCTCCCCGTCCAATCTCACGTGGCCGAGGCACAGAGGATCCGTCAGCCGACGTTGCACCGGGTGTAGCGCGATGTGGCCATCGCGAGACCTCCGCGGGACATGGATGGTCGCCTAACAACTCCGTACCCCGCATTGAATGTCGGTATGAAACAGCGGAATGAAGGTAGGGACTTTGGGAGGGACAAGGGGGCACCCGGACTGCTTCAATCAAACATCAAGATATCTCAGAATTATAACAGCCAATTTTCTTTTTTGAACTTGGCAAAGATTTGATTTGTTGACATCATTACTTTACTAAGTTTTAAAAAATGAACAGAGGCCACCTCTGAAATGTTGTTGGCAATAGTTTGGCATATAAACACGGATGGCAGAAAGGGAGTTAGCGCCAGGAGATTGTTTTGCTGGATCAAGTGGCGTTGAGAGACGCAGAAAACGCTCAAATCCTGAGTGAGGCTGCGGCCGACTGCCTGTTATTTTATGTATGCCCCAAAGGGATACTGCAAAGCACCGGCTTGAAATTGCACTGATTGTACATTGTGCAACGCTTTAATCATTCCCATGCCCCCACGCGGTAGAGCGCAGGACTAAGCGCACCATGTGTTGGGTGCTAGGCAGTATTTTTTTTGTCATAAATGTAATACCTTCTGTTTTATGAGGGTTGTTGCCCTCAACGTGCTACCGGTCTTACTAATTGAGCTTGTAAAAATACGACAGAGACTATATATCCAGACCTCATTGTTTGTTCAGAACTTTCTGTCGTATATATTGTTAATTGTGTTACATCTCCCGGAACTGTGTGGAGCACACGGTGCCGTAAACGAGCGCGATATCATGGGGCCCATGATATATCGGGTCCCCAGCCAAAGCCACATGCTGACCAATAACTGGTTTTGTAGTCTGAAAACGTTTGTGCAACATATTTGACCAATCACAGGACAGCTTACTACTAATCAAGTTTGTGATTATGTACCAAAAACCAATCACAGGTAGCTTTAATACGTGTAACATAAAATGACCTATTGCAGGATACTCTGTGGAATGGATTGGGCGTAATGGCCAATCCAAGCTCAAGCTGTGACATAGGTGCAGCATGCCTGACCAATCACAAACACCATTGCCTTTTTTTTGGGGGCGGCAGTGACATCACGCTTGTATTCTACTACACTTGCGAAATGAGACGATTATGTTGGGTACGGAAAAAAAATGGACGAAGAGGGGACAATCAAGACTGTTAGTAGAACCATCCAAACAGCTCAGTCTCAACTGCACGCTATTGGCTGTATTATGGTAGTTCTTTGACCTACAGAGCAAAATGAGTGTCCCGTATTGAATGAATGCCCCAACAAGGGCCTTCCCATTTAGTAACAACTGGATTGTAAGGTCTAACAGTATATTATTTTAAGATTTAACGTATATATATGGCAGTCAGCCGGGTTAGATCCTATAAACCATTTAAAGGGTAGTTTAAAAAAAAACGGTTTGTCCTGTTTATTCATCAGTGTGGGGACCACATATTTTGCACCAGTCCACCATGGTCCACTTTCGCGCCAGTTTATAGTGTGTTACGGTGTAAATGACCTCCTTGATTCTAATATGCTACATGTACACAAGCATAGTTCATAAGGTCAGATTCCCAATTGTGTTACGTATCCATTACAAATCGTTCCGCAGAGAGCAGTTTGATAATAAAGTAAACAATCCCCCTTTTATAATGGTATAGTCTACTCACTATGTCCCAAAATTTGGTACCCACCTTGACATTTTTTGCTTTCAAAGCTCTTGGTGATTAAAAATGCTGGCACAAGAGTTTCTAGTAAAGAAGACTTCGTGCCTAGAGCGTTAACATTCTTTTGATTGTGGTAATATTGCAATTGTAACTGCAGTTGTAGCTCAAGCAGTATCATTTGTTCAAACAGTTGACTCTTTAGTCTTTCTGTAAGTTTTTTCACATGTAGAACTTGGTGACTGCTGGAAGTAAAAAGTTTAGCGTGCTAAATAATAACAGTGGATCAGTGGTAAATGGAACATACACTGGAACACATTTAAAACAGCACATTCGACCATACGAGATCACAAGTGATGCTAAATCGCTACTTGCACATAACGTAATACGTAGGAGAAAGGAAAGTCGCATCGCATGTGACCCGTTATTACAACCCCCACTTATCGGGTGGGTGTCCTAATGTTCGAAAACTTTGAATTGAAAGTCTATTACTTAGACTCCCGAATGATTTTGGGTATGTTTTTTAGTATCATTCTTTGTACATCACAAGGTCTTGTCCTCAAGCATTCTCATTGATTGCATGGTTATTATCCTGTACTTAATCTTGTTTGTACCCTAATAAAATGACCTCGGGAGCATATCTTGCATGAATGTGATTGTGAATTTTTAGCAGTGCAATGTGACTCTTTTCCAGGTGCAAAATCTTTGGTAAAATTTTTTAAATTTTACCTAAATAAGTAATTTGCGAAATTGTTTCGAAATGCAACTTAAACAATATATTGGCACTTTTTTGAAAGAGCGCCCCCAATTTTTCAAAATTTGATATTTTTGCACAGTTACATGGGTAATGTCTAGGAAACTATACCTGCGAACGGAATGCTAAAAAAATCCGTATTTATCACAAAATAAGCGATTTGTAATTATAATTGGGATCCCAGCATTGGACTTAACGGCAGAGCGGGAAATTCTATCTACGTTTTGTCCGTCCATGATGAATAGTGCCACCTCGAGAAAAGAAACCCCTAACTTGCGTGCCGGAACTATTAAACAACTATGGATGAGCGAACCACTTACATGCGCTATTTCCCCGGCATTTCACATATTGTAAGGCCGTTTCCAGCAGTGCCGTGAATTATTATCGGGATCCCCTATAATAATTATTCTAGGTACAAAATGCCCTTCGTTTGTGACCCATAGATATTTTCGAGCTTACCATTCACAGGTATAGTTTACTACTATCATTTTACGCAATGAAACCGTGTAAAAATCTCCATTGGGGGCGCTCTTCAAAAAAAAATGCTAATATTGCTTAAGGATTGTTTTGGGGCCATCAACACTGGTAAAATGATGGGAGGCTGGAGCTTGGAATATTTGTAAAGCTGGCTTTTCAATTTGTTATTGAAATGATATATGAAATAATTTAGCCAAATCAGGATTCTGTATTAAAGGCAGCTATTGCTCAGGGTTTAACATTGTGAAAGTGGGGGGGGGGGGGGGGCACTCTACTTCAGGGAGTTAATTTCCGAGTGGAAACAAAAATGGATTTTCAGATTTTAAGCCAAACTCACTTTGCTGAGTACGCTGAAATGTCTAAGTCCAAAAGAATGCGATGACGTATTACTAATACTCAACACTCGTGTGGGTATACACAATCGCTGCCACAACACCCTCGTTTGGCGTGCATCCCACTCAAGGGATGGTGTGCGGGGCCCTCGGGTTCGAATCCCACCCCAAGCTGTCCAGTCTTCTTTAGCTGCTATCCCTTTACCCCATCCCTTTCTCAGATCTAGAAATGAGAAGAGTTTAGGGTTGAGTCATCATTTCCTCCCCTCCCCGAATTGTCTTGTAATCTCCAGCTATGTATAAATGGTTACAGTTGAGTAAATTTCTGCATTGCAATTTTAATCAGCCCAGACTCCTGAGTCAATCTGTCATTGTCCACGGTACCCCGGCCTATAAGTATAGATGCTCTTCACACACAAACACACCCTAATTTTTCCGTATGTTGTATTTGATGAAACACTTTTATATGTGTGGGTGTGCACTCTCTAGGTTTGTTATTTTGTGCGAGTTCGACACAACGGAAAAAAAGCAGTAATCCGATTTGTATCCATTTTTAATAACCATACAAACCATGTTTAAATGTGCCCGTTATAGTAGTCACACTTTTTGCGTATCATTAAATATGTGAAGTAATTGTAATATCTGTGAGATTATAATGAAGGCGTATATGTTACCACAGTACCGGGGTTGCACTGAGAGTCGAACAGAGCACCATTTGGGTGAACCTTATGGTAGTCTATATTAGGACCATGTTCACCATGTAATGTGAGAATATATTTTGGCATTTGATAATTGCACAAGAATTAAGTCTCTCAATGTTAAGGTAGATCCCTATGTTGATTATGTGTACCCATTAAAATCCCCTGCCATTTAATGGTCCACCTTCCTCTGTGAAAGGTTGTTCTCCGACAGTTTGAAATGTTAGAACGAAATATCATGATTGCCATTTGGAAATGCAAACTTTCCCAATGAAACTTTTCAGAGACATTCAAATTCTAAATGGGCAGATTTTGCTCCACTGATGGGTGGCCATTTTGGCTGGAAATGAAGGTTGGACTAACGAGTTAATCACTATATTGATGTATTGATAAGTTTGCATCTCTGCCTCATCAGGCTTATGACCATGCTTTAAAGACACATCGTGATTTGAAAAATATTTGCAATTGGCACGGAATGCTTCTAAGTGAAGGATAAGTTCTGTAGAATTCTCACAATTTAACCTTTTCCAGCTGTAAGATTGACAGAAAAGGAAGACAAACGGCAGTATGCCAAGAATACGATTCTCCTATTCATTACGGGGTGTTTTTTTGTCGTAAGTTTCCTGCGGACAGTAAAGACCAAATCTCCCATTCTGTCCTTATTAGGTTGCTTCTGGTCCTTATCATTTGCAAGGTTGTAGGATACCTGTACTTTTACATACATGCAAAATCTTAATTTTTTGATGATTTTTTCGATTTGCTGATTTAGCGAAATCACTGATAGTGGTCTTTAGGTCGCGTTCATACTCCTGCACTCTCGTTCCTAGATGTCTTGATCACTTTCTGCGGGAACTTAACGCAAGTTTCTGTAGATCCAGGTAAAAATGAATTTAACTTTAATAGGGGTCAGTTTTAAATGCAACTAGACTTAATTAGGTGCAATGAGAGATTTAAAATAACTGGTGTAGCCTAAAAATTGAACATTCTGATTTTTGCACAGGTGTAACGCTTTCTATCTATCAGAAATGTCCCCATCTGAAAGATTAAGGGTTGAGAACTGTTTCTTTGGTACCGAATTGTTAAATTTTTAATTTCCTATAGGAGCAAATAAGAAATTTCAGTCTGTTTTAATTTAAAGATGAGTCATAAAAAATCAAAATCCCCTCTTGTTTTCATTTAATTATTTCTGTAGCCAATAAATGTAGGGAATCTACTACATATGTCTAATAATCTATGACTCACTACATATCACAGAAAATCTGACAACTTGAAATCTCCTTGTTTGCACGCTTTAACCCCGGTGATCGTACTAACAATTGGTAACAAATCAGCCGCCTCAGTATAACTCAGTGTTGAATGCAAATTAACCTATCCCAGGGACACTACTGAGGCTTGCATACAAGTTTATTGAGATATGACGCTTGGTGGTGGTTTTGGTTATTCTCTACCCTGCTCAGAGCAATTTAGAGAGTGAAATGGCCATTACAGTACTGTAGTCCATTACATTGGTCGTGTGAGTGCAAGGAGGACTTGCCAATTTGATCCATCGTGTGGCTGCCATTATTACAATGCAGTCCTCATTATCTTGATTCAATTGGCTCTTACTTATTTCAAGAGCCCACTGACCAAATCTTGCATAATGGTAATGTTTGATGGTAATTTTTTAGATTGTCTATTTAGCAAATCCACTGATAGGTCTTTAAGGTCCGTTACCTCATGCACTCTTCGTTTCAGTATTGATCACTTTCTGCTGGAACTTAACGCAACTCGCTGCAAATCCAGTTAAAATGAATTTAACTTTATAGCAGTACAGGTTTTAAATGAAATAGCTCAATTAAAGGTGCAACGAGAGATTTCAAATAACAGGTGTACCTAAAAATGTGAAAATTCTGATTTTTGCACTGGTGTAAAGTTTTCTATCAGAAATATCCCCATCTGAAAGGATTAAGTTGAGAACTGTTTCTTTGGTACCGAAATTGTGAAATTTTTAATTTCCTATAGGAGCAAATACGAAATTCAGTCTGTTTTCTATTGAAAGATGAGCATATAAAATCAAAATCACCTCTTGTTTTCATTTTAAGTTATTTCTGTAGCCAAATAAATTGTAGGGAATCTACTACATGTCTAATAATCTATATGAAATCACTACATATCACAGAAAATATGGACGACTTGAAATCTCTTGTTGCACCTTTAAACCCAAGGTGGTCGTACTAACAATTGGTAACAAATGCAGCCTCAGTATAACTCAGTGTTGAATGCAAAATTAACCTCATCCCCAGGGGACACTACTGAGGCTTGCATACAAGTGTATGGAGAGATGGACTCTTGGTGGTGGTTTGGGTATTCTCTACCCTGCTCAGAGCAATTTAGAGAGTGAAATGGCCATTACAGTACTGTAGTCCATTACATTAGTCGTATGAGTGCAAGAGGGGTGTATGTGCAATAGCTGCCATGTGATACATCTGTGTGCTGCCATGTATTACAATAGCACTCAATTATCTTGAGTCATTGGCTCTTACCATTTCAAGAGCCACTGACCAGACTTGGCATAATAGTATGCGTGATGGGAATTTCTGACAAATGGCAGCTATTGCACTTAGACTTTCTTGTACTCGCGCAACAATTGAACGTTTTGAATGAATGTGGTATGTTTTGTAAGGTGCAAGGTTTACGGCCTGTTTGTTGTATTGATGTGATGGGAGGAACGAAACATTCTGGTTTCCAATGACATGGGTAGCTCCATTGCTGTGTTACACTATACAAATACTACATGGTTATGCTGATTTCATACTAGCTTGTCGTGCTGTCGCAGTGTCGCACGACAAGTAATTTGTGCAACAGCACAAGCGTAGTTAACACGTGACCATAAAACTTGCCATGTCGCCGCGACAGGCTGCGACCATGCTGCGACAAGCTGCGACAAGCTGCGACAAGCCGATAAATCGATTAGTTTGTCGTGCTGCTCCCTGCGACAGACAGTTTTTTTTTTTTTTTTTTTTACTACTGAGGCTTGCATACAAGTGTATGGAGAGATGGACTCTTGGTGGTGGTTTGGGTATTCTCTACCCTGCTCAGAGCAATTTAGAGAGTGAAATGGCCATTACAGTACTGTAGTCCATTACATTGGTCGTGTGAGTGCAAGAGGGGTGTATGTGCAATAGCTGCCATGTGATACATCTGTGCGCTGCCATGTATTACAATAGCACTCAATTATCTTGAGTCATTGGCTCTTACCATTTCAAGAGCCACTGACCAGACTTGGCATAATAGTATGCGTGATGGGAATTTCTGACAAATGGCAGCTATTGCACTTAGACCTTCTTGTACTCGCACAACGATTTGACGTTTTGAACGAATGTGGTATGTTTTGTAAGGTGCAAGGTTTACGGCCTGTTTGTTGTATTGATGTGGTGGGAGGAACGAAACATTCTGGTTGCCAATGACATGGGTAGCTCCATTGCTGTGTTACAGTATACAAATACTACATGGTTAGAGTGGAAATAGGACACAATATTTTCCTGAGGTACTGACTGCAGGCCTATCACCCCGAACCCGGTGATAGGCTGTAGCCAGTACCAAGGGAAAATATTGTGCTCTATTTCTCTGATACAAACCATGTATTTGTTTTATTACACCTCACTGGGACTCTGGGGATGAGGTTGTAGGGAAACAGTTTGTACAATTTTCCTAGGGAAATAGTATTTGTAATCGGAATCAGCATGGTAATGTTCATGAATATTCATGAGGTGTAATAAAATATAGCATTCAATAACACTACAATGACAACATCTGTTGTTAGCCCCAGAGGTCTACTACTTTGAGCTTTTATTACCTTGTCTCTGATTGGTTATTTATGAGGTAACATGATGTAATAAGCCAATCAAATTGCCGGTAGATCTCTGGGATTAAAGGTGCAACGAGAGATTTTACATATCAGGTGTCCGTAAAAAATCTGAAAATTCGGATTTTTGCACTGGTGTAAAGCTTTCAAAAATATACCCATCTGAAAGCATTAAGCCGAGAAATATTTTGTGAAATTATATTTTCCTATAGGAGCAAATATGCCCACAGCCCATGTTTTATATTGAAATATAAGCAGGCGGTGGCGGCCAAGCCTCATTCAACAAAGCTACTCACACAAAATATCAAAAGAAATTACAGCAACACGGAGTGCAAACCACAAACCAATTTGGGTGCTTTAATGTTGGTCGGTCATGGGTGTTTTCATGACCCACATACGACCTCGTCCGTTGTTCATACAAAAAAATTCAGAAATAACCCTTACAGTGGAGTTGATTCTTCAGCTCCAATGGTTTTGGAATGAGAAAATATTCCCTGACAACATATAAAAAATTCAGAATTTCTCGTCAAGATCTCGCTTTTAAGTGTAAAACCAATGGCGACGTCTAAAATTGGTATTTCTTGGCTGCCCTCCCCTGAATATAAGCATATAAAAATCACCTTTTGTTTTCATTTTTAAGACATTTCTGTACCAAAATACAAGTTAAGAAATCTTTTGAGTGTCCAATCTATATGATATCACTACATATTGACACCTCACATGGATGCCTCAAAAATCTCTCGTTGCACCTTTAAATGGCAAGGATGTCCTATTCCCCCTCCATCTCATAGCAGAGGGTGTTTTGAATCAATCCCATGATGCATAGCAATGTGCCTATACTGTACTGTACTAAACACATGTCAGTACTTAGGGATAAAAAGTGTTCCAAAAGTTTGAGAACCACAAGACAATTCATAATCAGGCTAAAAATTCCCTAAGTACTAACGCTTTCTGGGCTAAAATGAGCATAAAAGCCAAGGTTTTTCATGTGTAAAGAATAGGATTTTCATGGGATCACATGACCCCATTGAGATGAAATTTCCCAAAACTGGTGCATTGTGGGATTGACTCAATACACCCTCTGATCTCATAGCAGCACAAACGATAGAAGAGGATTGGAATTGCTTACGAGAGAAATGGTGTGCAAGTGGTGTTATAATTATGGGGTGGGAATAAATCCAGGTTTCATGCAAGAAAGGAAGATTGAAATACATAATGGTACCTAATGAGAATACTTGATTAGATCACTAAAATGTCCAAATTTGTATGTAAATTATTAAATAAGAAATGAATTGGAATTAAATTGACAATTTTGGGCTGTTGAAAGGCAGCAGCACATCCCAGAAGGTTACAGTTTTTATTCTTAGCTAAAAAAGTACAATGTATCACAATTTTTAAATCTTGTATTATTACTACAATATGAACTTAGCTGTAACAGATTGTATTGTGAGATAAATTGATAAATTACTAACCATGAGCTCGGTCACAAAAGGGGTGCCTCTAATAAGTAGCAAATTGGCAATAGATATATTTGGATTTTACAGTGACATTCAAATATAGTACAAACATCTTAACGGGTCGTGAGGAGATTTTCTGATAATACAAATTTCTCTAAATTTACACTTCATAGGTTCTTGGACACCTACCGAGAACATTTTGAATGTTTATTTGACAAACAAGAAGAAAAGGAAAACACAAACTTTTGAACTTGTCTTCTGTCCTAATAGGCCTCCATAGAGAATCACGCTTTGATTTTCTGTCATGCATGACAGAAAATACTAAATCATCTTTTTATGAGGCAAAGACTGTATTTCTGGCTTATACACTTCATGTGTGATTTAATACATTGGTAAGCATTCTAAATATGCAAAAATCCTGGTTTGACAAATTGAGAGCGCACTTCCCGGAAAGTGCGCCCCTATTGTTTCTCTTTAAAATGACAATCAGTAAGCCAAAGATTTCTCAGCTAGCCGTTTAGCATGAATACATTTTAGGTGCCATAAGCCAAGTAATAAGTGCCAAACTGGCTATGCATGCATTTCAGATACCGCTTCTCCCACACATATGCACACATACCGCACACATGCATATGCACACACACACGCTACTCAATCACATGTAGGTGCTTGCAAATATACACATTCACAGTACAGTACTTGCTGACTCTTCACTTACGATTGTTTATAAAGCTTGCTGATAACACTATGAACTTCAAATATGATTAACCACCAAGGACACAGTTCAGTGGGCTAAACATGTAGGTAGAGCTCTGTATTCATATGAACTGAACTTTGGGTTCTGGGTATCATAAATCATACTCAAAACCTCAGGGTACATTTTTGATATACATGCTGGTGAATGAAAGTTTTTGAACTGTGTCCAGGGGAATGATGCTGTATAGGTCATAGTTCAAGCATTTCGGTCCTATAGAGCCTTTGCAGTCATGCCATTCTGCAAGAAACCACATGGCAAAACTGCAGTAAATGTACGTATCTCTGAATTATCTGAAAACATATTTTACGCATCGCATAACGCCTTGTTTTGAAATTGAAATTGCTTCTTAAATAATATGACTTTCATTTAACTTTCGAATATGCCACTGGGTGTAAGAATCCAAAGATAAAGTGCTCAACTGGAGATCAAAATATCTGTTCTCAACAAACTCATGTTGTTCATAGTTCCATCATATTTGCCAGATACTGTATCTTAGTCTCAGTTGCCTAATCAAGTATAGAAGTAAAACTTAAATGCCTAACCCAACATTTTATAATATACAAAAATGGGTTAAAAAGGGAAGTGGATCGTGTAGAAAATGAGGACACCATGAACGTTGTTATTGAGGGTTAATTTTTCCTCAAATTACCCCCCCAAAATATTAATATTAACCACGCCAGATCATTTCAGTTGAGCATTCATTGTAATTATCATCTTAAATTGCCATTCAGCCCCACCATTGTCAATTGTGTTAAGTAAGTATCTGAAGTTGTGGATATCATTGAAATGACTTTGGTTCTGATGGCTGGGCCATATATGGTTTTTAAATGGCATCTCATTGTTATGAAATATCACTACTATTTCTGTCTTTAGGGTATCCATCAGGCAGGTTGATAATTAGATAAAATGTAATAGTAATTGAAATGAATTATTAAATTATTCGGCAAATGTTTACAACGAAACAAACTAATAAATTTCTTAAATGTATATTTCTTCATGAAGGGATATAATCGACTGTAATTTGAACTCTGAAATCAAGAGCTTGAGATTGTATTTTTATTTGCACTATGCCAAATTTCGATGGCCATTTTACAAAATGTTAAATTAACAAACAAGTTTTAGAATTTACAGAATAGATGTGGGCAAAGCTTGAATTATCAAAATTATCAAAGAATCTACCTGCCCTGCGGTCTACCACCTTAAAAGTGTCATTGATTGGTTCTTTACAAGATGTAACCTTTTAAGTAACCAATCAAAGTAGACCTAAATATCTGTATGGACCTTAAAATCTCTTACGTCATCTCTGATTGGCTTATCACATCATGTAACCTTGTGAATAGCCAATCAAATAGACTGGTATTTCCCAGGGAGTTTAACTTGACATAAAAAACTCAACAGGTGCCCAGACATCGGGTTGCAGTAACTCCCCAAGTGAAAGCACCCTGTTATAATGGGCCTACATTAAGATTGCATTGCAGAATATGTGCACATCATCTATTGGTATAGTCCATTTCCCTACCTCCGTGCAGTGATGTCATAACTTTGATGCAGCTTTTATGCACGCATCAAGATATGCCGTCTTTGTGCGCACGTGTAAAACGCTGTCGCTTTCAGCCAACGCGAGTGGTTTACTGGTGCGACCATCAAATCGCGCTCACGTCACTGCACGGAGATAGGCAAATGGAGTATAGTCCAATTAGCAAAGAACTGATTTCTGAGTTCAAGTTTTTTCCAATTTTTATTAAACTTCACTGTAAATCCAGTTCATTAACAAGAAATTTTCATGAATTTTACTCAAAACTTGATTTCACAAAACTTTAATTTGCTAACTGCCACAAAACAAGTTTTCAAGCTATTTTACTTACTCGCACAAATTGCAAATGTGTGAAAAATAAGTACTGCCACATTGGGCTTGTTGCAAATTTGTGAAAATTTCTTGCAGTGAAAAATGTTCTTAGAGTTTTCATTGAATGCATGGTGACTATCACCAGTGCTGTCATCTTTATGGTGACTGAATCAGGCCATTCCAAAAAGAATTTGCACTCCCCTGTGAAAGATTTCTAGAGTGGACAAACTATAGAATGCAGGATATTCAGAAGTCTTTGATCAATTGGACAATTAAGGGAGGGAAAAGACTTACCAGACAAAAATACCAGACAAATGTACTCAGTGATCTTAAGTCTCTTATTCAGTGTGCAGTGAAAACTTCATTTGGTTTTAGATCAAGTGTCTGTCTAGCTGTCACAGAGGGAGTGCATATGTCAAGATGGAATAGCCCAATTAAATATGGTGTCCAGGATATGGACTACATGAATTCAAAGCTTGTGCAAGGCATATGGTCATTGCATGGTTATTACATGCACTGCATAATGATCTGACATGTTTCCACACACACACCACACTGTATACGATACGGTCAGTGCATAGTTGTCGCATGTACCGCATTTGATCACAGCTCTCTAAGCTGTTCCAGATGAATTCAGTACCCATAATTCCCAGTTGCAACTTCTATAGGGGTATGGGGACGTCATCTGCTTGAATAGCCAAAGTATAAAATCAGTGGTTGAAAAACCAAAATTGGGAGGTGTTTGTCCACTGTCTCTGCCTACTGGGCAAATTTCTGTTGGCAAAACTTTTTGAGGGATTAATGTGCATTCTAAAC
This sequence comes from Ophioderma brevispina, assembly GCA_023653785.1. Taxonomy (NCBI): domain Eukaryota; kingdom Metazoa; phylum Echinodermata; class Ophiuroidea; order Amphilepidida; family Ophiodermatidae; genus Ophioderma; species Ophioderma brevispina. Next base: position 4,741 of record JAMKCH010058516.1, on the reverse strand, counting down.
CCTCCGTCCCTCAAATTCCTATTGGAATAAATTGTGTCATGTGATTATCTGTTGTCATATAGTTTTCTAAACAGTTACCAAGCCTTTGGATTCTCGGGTTGATGTGGGGGCAGATGTACAAGAGACATATGCCAACTTTCCATGACAAGAAGCAAGATGTGGAAAGTTAGGTATGTCTCTTATGCTTCTGCATAAGCATTGAAGTCGTAAATGATTTGATGTAAATGTGAAAGTTACATGCATTCTGAGATTTAAACTTTGTAATTTGAACGACGAGTACAGCCAGGTTAGAGTTGTGTCCATGTGTGGGAAATTTTGGGACACATACCATTGGATTGCACTGTTTAGGTTCTCAGGCCTAAACGATTTGCATCATGATTGATATCACATGAGCCTGGGTTTTAGTTAATACTTGTGGTCATTGTGGATAAACTAAGGGGATGGTTTGAAAGTCTGCAAAAGGAAGGGGTACTTGACTTGATATGCAGAGCAGAACAATTATACTCCATTTCCATACCTCTGCATTGACGGTCAGTGCAGATTTGATGGTCGCAATAGTAAACTGCTCACGCTGCTTTAAAGCGATGGCGTTTTACATGCGCGCTCAAAGACGAAGGTATATTTTGACGCGCGGGTTTTGGTAAAAAAGCTGCGTTCAAGGTTATGACATCAACTGCATGGAGAGGAGAAAGAAATGGGACTATATCATAAATGCCACTCACATTCTAATTCATGTCTCAGTTAGTATCAAAAAATAGTTCCGGCTCCAGGCAGTGTCCTCAAACTAGGAGCCATAGGGTTTATGGTAAAACCCCACTGTACATTAAATCAAATTTTCATTAAAAAAAAATCCCTGAAGGGCCAATGGTTTTGTGTGTATTGGGCAACTACTCATCCTCAAAAGGTGGAAGCAACCAAACTAAGGAGGTTAGAAGCAAATACCAATTTTGAAACCAATGATCTCATTACTTTAGTTTTATTCCTAAATTTGAGTCGTGTGCCTCGTTATTTGCATCGCCAGTGTTTTTCGGAAATGATTCATTGTTGAGTTTGATTAGTGATTAACCAGATAGTATCCTCAGTCCCTCTCTAGTATCATATTACAGATAAGGATACACGTCTGATATTTTAAAACTTTTTCTTATAAAGAGAAGCTCATACGTTTTTGTAACTTTGTTCCACTTGAATCGGTGATCTAGAATAAAAGCATGTGCTCATCACCTAGGAAATTTTTTCTTGGATACGAGCGTTGCGGGGTGAATCCTATTACAGCTTTGATATTTCAGATGTAAAATCTCCCCAGGTCGATTTTGGCCCCTTTAATGAAGAATAGGTTTTGTTGTGGACCCGATTCCAGTGAAATAGTTTATATTAACACGTGATCATTCTCCGTTTATGTATAACAAATGTATAATTCAGCTACCCCCTATTTAAAAAAATTCTTGCTTTAATATACAGGAGCCCCAATTTCCAAAATTCACTTTAATCTGTGAGTTTCTTTTTAAATGTACAAAGTGCAATATTTAGGGAGTTAAATTTGATGGAGACTAAAAGTATGAGTTTGGAAACGGGATATTCGTTTATAGGCAAATTGAAACATTGCAAGGCAATGTGCCATTATTTTAAGTGGAAGAACTGAGGGCCAGGCGAAGACAGACGTTGCTTACACAAAAAAAATGGCATAACCGGTTTAATCGCCGGATTGGAAGGGAGTAAGTATGGTTCACCAATCATACTTTTCTCATTCTTAAAACGATAGATTAATACTTCGAGGTATCTTATAACCTAATTCATGAAATGTAGTATGACTCTAGCGTAAATAATGTCAATACGTACGCGCATACTACCTCGGTTCAGTTATTGAAGTGAACCATGTTGAATCAGCAATTGTAAATTGCTTAATTTTACAGCTGTTTTAAAAAATATCTTAATGTACCATTTTTTTTTTTTTTTTTAAACTGTTAATGAAATGCACAAAGTCAATATAATGCATTTTTAAAACCACAAAATAGGTCAATTGACAAACACTTTGAAAAAGTAAGACCTTTTGTGAACTCTAAGTCCTCATACCAAAAACAAAATCAACACCATATCCTGCTTTGTTCCTAATCCATTGATAGCAGGCCGGGGGATGGCGGCCAAGGCCTCATTCATTAGAGCAAATCACCAAAAATGTCAAAAGAAATTACAGGCAAAACTGAGTGCAAAACAAACCAATTTGGGTTGCTTTGATGTGGGTCGGTCAGGGTTGGTCCATGACCCACATACGACCTCGTCCTAGTTCGTATTCATACAAAAAAATTCGAAAATAACCCTCAGTGGAGTTGATTCTTCAAACTCCAATGGTTTGAATAAGAAAATATCCGTGACAACATATAAAAACAATCAGAATTTTTAGTCAAGATTTCGCTTTTTTAGATGTTAAACCAATGGCGCGTTGAATGTGAATTCTTGGGCCGCCCTCCCCTGGTATTTACAGTGTTGCTGTCAGAATGGTTCAGAGGTTGGCAAAACGCGCGCTGCAATATCTGACATTAAAGGCGGCGGGACTATGGGTCGCCTCATGCGGGTGATGAGGCCAACCTACTCAAACACGCCATGGCATTCACTGCCGTGTTGACGCATGTCCCGCTCGGCGCACGGTAAATTAGCTTTGTGTGAAACAAGTTTGACAGAGAGTATAGTTGAAATGCTAAAAGAGTATCCTCTAGAGGTTGCAAACATGGAAGCTTTTGTGGGGATTTTAAGACGTTAATTGCTGCATGATGCAGGTCCTTGTGTCACATACTGCATTGGATGCTCTACAGTATGATGAAAAGAGAATGGGAGGTTTGATTGGGAGTGGGAGTAGTATGTACTCTTAAAATTCCCAAAGGAAAAAAAATGACTTGCTACATAAAGCTGTGTTTTCATGTGTGTTTGTGTCTTTATAGTTTGCTGCGATGGAATAGTTTCAATCTTTTAATATATTTTATGTTTTGAATTTTTAAGTTATGCATTCTGGCTATAGTAGTATTTATTGTTTGTTTGCCTAAAAAGCCCATGTTGTTTGTCCCAGTTAATATAGTTTTCAAGGTAAAACTGTGCCAAAGGTTGCTTTGACAAAGTGTCCAAGACACTAAGGGAATTTCAAAGGTGATGAATAATATTAGTGGAGATAATGGATAACCCTGTAGTGCACCACCCAATATATATAAAGCATAACAGTTCTCGGGTACACAGTTCTTTATGTACTAATGGCATGCTAGCCATCAACCAAGTTTGATATGAGTTTGAACACAGTTCTTAGGTGCAGAGTTCTTAATGTATTTTGCAAGTAAATGGCAGGCTAGCCTTCAACCAAAGTTGATGTGAGTGTAAAGTAGGCCATGCATATCAAGTGAGCGTGCTTATAAACATGACTGCACCTAAAAATGGATTTTAGGATACTGTAAAAGTGATAATTTTCGTGTGTGTAATTTTTCGCATTTCAGCGATTTTTAACATTTTTGCTTGTTTTTAAATTCGCTCTTTTCAGCTATCCTACATCGACCTACACACAAAATAAACTTTTCGCGGGTTTTTAATTTCGCGCTAGCTCAGAAGCACGCAAAAAGCGCGAAAATTTCCACTTTTACAGTACTCAATACAGTGCAGATGCCTCAGTAGTCTGCTTGCAAACACAGTGCATGGTTATTTCTCCATGTAATATTGCACAGAACTAGTCTAGTATCAAGACTTCAATGAGGCATTGATTATAGAGCTTGATTTCATCGGGCATATAATCCCTTAATAAAGTCTTCACACTAGACTAGGTTCATGCGATGGGAATGGTGATGTATTCCCTGAAATTTTCCCTGTCACCACCTGAAATTGAGGCCCATAGGACACACATAAAATGTAGGTGCCCCTCCCAATTTTGATGCTTCTGGTGCCATTATTGATGGCACTGGAAATAAATTTCACAAGGAAATTGAAATTGCATTGATTGCCAAGTTAAGTTGGGCTCGCAAATTATAAGTTAACAGCCAAATGTTGTGCATGGCTTGTAGCTCAATATTTGCAAAACTGTATAAGAAGGGATTGTTAATCTCTTGACAGCACATTTATAAGTAAGAGGTAATGGTGAACAGGGATTGTAAGTTGATACAAAGGATACTTTGAAAATATGACAGTAGCAAGTTTGAGCAAGGTATACCAGATTTTTTGGCCGCCCTCCCCTGACTGGTACTAAGTTGTTGTGGGGATACAGGCAGAGCAGAACCAAGTATAAAGCAAAGTACTGGAACAAAGTATTGGAGTACTTTGTTCCAGTATTCTTACTTTGTTCTTGGTGGTTATCCTCTTGAATACTCCATGTAGAAGCCTAACAAAGAGGTTTGGAGAGTGACTAAATTAAATCATATTCTACTGTCTTTTGCACTGTTTTTTGTTTTCACTTAATTTGGGCAGCCTGTATCCCGACAATGACTTGATATACCGTGCCGATGGTTTAAGGCAAAAAGGCCCCATCTGCAATAGCTGCCACATGTTAGATATGGCAGGTATGACAAATAGCAGCTATTGCAGATGGGGCCTTGATATTCGATCTTCTTTTCCCAGCAAGGTTTCTGTTGTGCATTTCAGAAATTACTGAGAACATAAACTGCAACATGAAATGTTTATGGCCTTTAACCGGCTGATGTAATGAAAGCATTTCAGTGAAAAATAGGTCATTCATTTTCTCCGGTTGATTTTATGGAGGAATTGTTAAGATAACGGC